>SSNR01000943.1:20723-36945 GCA_006937965.1 Callopanchax toddi
TCAACTGGGGCTATAGTCGGACGGTGGAAGGAATACTTTGAGGAGCTCCTCAATCCCACCGACACGCATTCCTATGAGGAACCAGAGCTGGGAGACCTGGGGACGGACTGTCCAATCTCTGGGGCAGAAGTCTCTGAGGTAGTCAAAAAACTACGCAGTGGCGGAGCCCCAGGGGTGGATGAGATCCGACCTGGGTATCTGAAAGCTATGGATGTTGTAGGACTGTCGTGGTTGACACGTCTCTGCAACATTGCGTGGTCATCGGGGGCAGTTCCTGTTGAGTGGCAAACCGGGGTGGTGGTTCCCATTTTTAAGAAGGGGGACCAGAGGGTGTGTTCCAACTATAGGGGGAATCACACTCCTCAGCCTCCCTGGGAAGGTCTACTCCAGGGTCCTGGAGAGGAGGGTCCGGTCGATGGTTGAACCTCAGATAGAAGAGGAGCAATGTGGTTTTCGTCCTGGTCGTGGAACTGTGGACCAGCTCTTTACCCTCGCTAGGGTGATGGAGGGGTCATGGGAGTTTGCCCAACCAATCCACATGTGTTTAGTAGATTTGGAGAAGGCTTATGACCGTGTCCCCAGGGACACCCTGTGGGGGGCGCTCCAGGAGTACGGGGTGGATGGTCTTTTGTTAAGGGCCATTCAGTCCCTGTACCAGAGGAGTGTGAGTCTGGTCCTCATAGCCGGCAGTAAGTCGGACCTGTTCCCAGTGAGGGTTGGACTCCTCCAGGGCTGCCCTTTGTCACCGGTCCTGTTCAGAACCTTTATGGACAGGATTTCTAGGAGCAGCCGTGGTGTGGAGGGTGTGGAGTTTGGTGACAGGAGAATCTCGTCTCTGCTTTTTGCGGATGATGTGGTCCTCCTAGCTTCATCAGGCTCTGACCTTCAGCTCTTACTGGGGAGGTTCACAGCCGAGTGTGAAGCGGCTGGGATGAGGATCAGCACCTCCAAGTCTGAGACCATGGTTCTCGGTCGGAAAAGGGTGGCTTGCCAACTCCAGGTCGGGAGAGAGGTCCTGCCTCAAGTGGAGGAGTTCAAGTATCTCGGGGTCTTGTTCACGAGTGAGGGAAGGAGGGAGATGGACAGGCGGATTGGGGCAGCGTCTGCAGTGATGCGGACGCTGAACCGGTCTGTTGTGGTGAAGAAGGAGCTGAGCCGGAAAGCAAGGCTCTCGATTTACCGGTCGATCTACCTCCCAATCCTCACCTGGTCATGAGCTTTGGGTAATGACCGAAAGAACGAGATCGCGGATACAAGCGGCCGAAATGAGTTTTCTCCGCAGGGTGGCCGGGCTCAGCCTTAGGGATAGGGTGAGGAGCTCGGACATTCGGGAGAGACTCGGAGTAGAGCCGCTGCTCCTCCATATCGAAAGGAGCCAGTTGAGATGGTTCGGGCATCTTGTTAGGATGCCCCCTGGACGCCTCCCCAGGGAGGTGTTTCAGGCATGTCCTGCCGGCAGGAGGCCCCCGGGTCGACCCAGAACAAGCTGGAGAAAATATATCTCTGGTTTGGCCCTAGAGCGCCTTGGGATCCTGCCGGAGGAGCTGGTAGAAGTGGCTGGGGAGAAGACTGTCTGGAACTCCCTAATTGGGATGCTGCCCCCGCGACCCGGACCCGGATAAGCGGAAGAAGACGAGACGAGACGAGATGCGTCTGACACAAATTGAGGATTTGTGGATGTTTCATAGATTCCTGTGCCAGACGTCCTCCGATAACCCAATACCCATGTCCAGTTCCCATTTTTGTTTCAGCGTCTCCAAACTGGTCTTATGGTGTGAGCTGAGCCTGGTGTAAATTTTACTCAAAGTTTTCTTAGTAAGTGTCCGACAATCCAAAATATCGTCTAACAAAGTCCGAGCTGGGCAAGAAGGAAAACATTCGGAGTTGGATTTCACAAAGTGTCTCAGCTGTAAGTAACTGTGGATATGAAATTTTGCCACTAGTTGCTCAAATGAGGCAAATGTACCGTCAATATACAGATGATACAGAGAACTTATGTCTCTGGTTACCCGTCCATTAAATGCTTCGTCAAATACTGAGGGAGCCGTGATTCTTTGTCACAGGAGCAGCAAATGACAGTTCCATAAGGCCAAAAGATCTTCTACATTGATTCAAAATTTTAATTGTCTGAATCACAATGGGGTTGGCTGAATATGAAGATATTGGGTGTGGGACGGGTAACTGAGAGCAGAGTATGGCTAGGGGAGAACTATTATGAAATGAATTCTTTTCCACGGCAGCCCAACCTGGTACGTCAACACCCTCTCATAACCAAAACAGTAAAGCAGTGATATTGGAGGCCCAGTAATAATGTATTAAGTTAGGATATGCCATGCCCCCCAAATCACGGGGCAGCTCTAACGCCTTGCTGGCTCTCAGGCACTTTTTCTGCCAGATAAACCCAGACAGTAAGCTATCCAAATCTGAAAAGAAGGAGCTTGAAGTGAAAATCGGGAGGCTTTTAAACAAATAAAGGAATTTAGGTAAAACAGTCATTTTGACAATGTTTATCCTCCCTCCCAGTGATAAGGGTAGAGATTCCCAGCTGTAAATGTCTCGTCTGAGATTAGCCAGCAGAGGGTTATAATTGGCCCCAAATAGGTCTTTAAATTGAGTTAGGGTTAGTTAGGGTAGTTAACCAACTTTAATGGTTAAAATGTCCATTTGAACAAGGCTTTAAGAAGGTGCATCCCTAGCACTGAGAGGGACAGACCTTTATCTTTGACCGTTTCTCCTCATTTCTATTTTTTCTAAATTGGGCACCGGATTGTTTTAGCAATTTTCTGTCCATCTCTTGCATTTGGCTCTCGACTCAACAATAAACAATTTTCCCATCATCCAATGCTGTCAATCACAAGCACGTCCATTTCATTTGGGAAAGACACAGAGGTGAATTCCCCAATGACACCCCTCCCCATTCTCTCCCTCTCACCCTCAGTCAGCAGGAGCGCCTGCAGCTGCAGGGGGCACCAATTCCCTGGTTCCAGACAAGTGATATGACAGATAATAGAAAACCATGTTGCCATGCAGATTTCTCTCTCTCTCTCTCTTTTATTCAGCACTTGTGCGCCCCCTTTGTGTCATGAGAAAGTGCCTCCCCAGACAGCTGCCCGGTCTGCCTATGCTTAAAACCGCTACTGCTGGTCTGAGTGGTTGAAGGGTATCCAGTCAGGTGTCAACCCCAACCCTAACACATTTAGTCATGAGGTTTGGGTAAATGACTCAGGGAACGCCATCATGAATACAAGTGTCTGAAATGAGTTTCCTCCTCGGGGCTCAGCCAGGTCGGCTGAGGAGATCCAGGAGGGACTAGGAGTAGGACCACTGCTTCTCCATGTCTGAAGGAGCCACCTGTAGTGGTTCAGACACTCACCTCAATGTTTCTCTATTAAACCCTCAAAAGATTTTCTTCAGAAGTGAAAATATTTGAAAGTTTTGATGGCATAAAGGAAAACAAATCTGCAGAGTTTTTAATGATCACTATAATCTGAAACAGTAAAATCCTCCTTTGCATTTCTGACAGACTAAAAGAATCGACATCCTGTGAAGGTTTGATCATTCCACCCAGTGTGACGCATGTATTGAATAGCATTTCTGTTGCTTTTGTGTTTTATGGGTATTTTATGCCTCAGGGATTGGCAGAGACATGGCTTTGGCTCTAGCACGCTGTGGGTCAAAGGTCACCGCAGTCACACGGACGCAGGATGATCTGACCAGCCTTGTCCAGGAGGTACTTCTCTTCTCCAACACTCTGACTCAGACCTGCTACCTGTCCCCTGTTCACCACTGAGCCTGAACTCTGAAGTATCCAGTGAATAGTACCATCAGTTAAAACCCTTTTTCTGAGAAGTTTGACGTTTTAATGCTTTTATTGTATTTTTATGATTTTCTTTTCACTGCCTAAACGGTTGATTTGAACTTGACGTCCTCTGACAGTGTCCATCCATCAACCCAGTCTGTGTAGACCTCTCAGACTGGGGAGCCACTGAGGTTGCTCTTCAGGACCTTGGTCCAGTTGACCTGTTGGTGAATAATGCTGCTTACGCCAACCTGCAGCCATTTCTGGAGGTCACACCTGACCAGTTTGACCAGTAAGGAACACTTTATGGTTGTCACCTAAGATGCCACACCATTGAATGATCAGAAGACATTGTGTGTTCTGTCCATCATGTGTTACAGATCCTTTAATGTGAATGTGAAAGCTGTGCTACACGTGTCTCAGGTAAAACGCCCAACCAGGGTTCCAAACCCCAGAAGGAAACATTACTCACAGAAATGTAGGGATATTTGGCCTACTAGTGACATTTTTGGAAACTGTCTAAAATTCCCTCTCTACAGTGATATTATATCATGAAAGTTGGACATTTAAATAGAATAGAATAACCCTAACCCTAAATAATAGAATAGCCCTATATTGTCCCTCAGTGGGGACATTCAGATGCTCCAACAGAAAAGTTAAAGGTAAATTAAAACATTCAGATTCAAACAAGGATTAAAGAAAATAAGACTGAGAGACTTCTGAAGTTATTTACAACATAAAAAACAATAAAGTAATACATATGAAGTATGACGAAGACCAGGAGGCGGGAGCACATTACGCCCATCCTGAAGTCTTTGCATTGGTTCCCTGTGTGTTTTAGGATCCAGTTTAAGGTTCTTTTAATGGTTTTTAAGTGTCTTAATGGTCTTGGGCCTTCTTATCTCTCAGAACTGCTTTTACCGTATGAACCTCTGCGGTCTCTGCGCTCCTCTGGCAGCCGTCTGCTTGTCATCCCTAAAGTTAGAACGCATACTCACGGCGAGGCGTCTTTTTATTATTATGGCCCTCAGCTCTGGAACAGGAGAACCTCAGGGCTGCAGAGAACGTTCATGTGTTTAAAGGCTCCAGACCCACCTGTTTAAGCTAGCTTTTAACTGAGTATTATTTATTATAGTCTGTTTAAATGCTTTTAGTGTAATTTTAACTTCTTATTTAATTAACCAGTTTAAATGCTTTTAGTGTAATTTTAACTTACTGTGTTTAATTACTTTTAGCCTGTTTAACTAATTTTAGTCTGACCTTTAGCTGATTTTAGTCTAATAGATTTTAGGTCTTTAGTTAGATTTTATCACCGTTTTATTGTTTATTCTTATATTTATCTTATGTTATTTTATATTTTAACTTGTTATTTTAATCTTCCTTCCAGTGTTTCCTCTGAGGGAGTCCTCTGCCTCGGGAGCGGTGGTCAGCTGTGGCTGCCTGGTTCTCCAGGTGGTTCCAGGTGGAGGTGGGGTCTCAGCCCTGCCTCCTCTGGTTCTCCAGGTGGAGGTGGGGTCTCAGCCCCGCCTCCTCTGGTTCTCCAGGTGGTTCCAGGTGGAGGTGGGGTCTCAGCCCCGCCTCCTCTGGTTCTCCAGGTGGTTCCAGGTGGAGGTGGGGTCTCAGCCCTGCCTCCTCTGGTTCTCCAGGTGGAGGTGGGGGCTCAGCCCCGCCTCCTCTGGTTCTCCAGGTGGTTCCAGGTGGAGGTGGGGTCTCAGCCCTGCCTCCTCTGGTTCTCCAGGTGGTTCCAGGTGGAGGTGGGGTCTCAGCCCTGCCTCCTCTGGTTCTCCAGGGGTTCCAGGTGGAGGTGGGGTCTCAGCCCTGCCTCCTCTGGTTCTCCAGGTGGAGGTGGGGTCTCAGCCCCGCCTCCTCTGGTTCTCCAGGTGGTTCCAGGTGGAGCTGGGGTCTCAGCCCCGCCTCCTCTGGTTCTCCAGGTGATTCCAGGAGGAGGTGGGGTCTCAGCCCCGCCTCCTCTGGTTCTCCAGGTGGTTACAGGTGGACGTGGGGTCTCAGCCCTGCCTCCTCTGGTTCTCCAGGTGGAGGTGGGGTCTCAGCCCTGCCTCCTCTGGTTCTCCAGGTGGTTCCAGGTGGAGGTGGGGTCTCAGCCCTGCCTCCTCTGGTCACCCGTGTCGGTGCGTTGGCTGCTGCTGTTGACCTGCTGCTGCTGGTGCAGAGGGCTCCTCTGATGGCGTTTCCTTAGAACCTGCTCATCTGTACTCAGCCCAATGTCCTTTGTATGTGTGTGTGTGTGTGTGTGTGTGTGTGTGTGTGTGTGTGTGTGCTTTTTATGGGGAGGGATGGAAATGTGGTTTATGTGGGGTCATTTTAACTTGTTAAGCACCTTGAGTTACAGTTTTTTTCTGTATGAAAGGTGCTTTATAAATAAAGATTATTATTATTATTATTATTATAATATAATAGCATATAACATGAAAATAGCACATTTATAAAATAATAAAATATTGTGTTTTCAATAAATGACATACTCAAATTCTGATTTACAGAAGTGTGAAGCTGATTGGACAATTTTTTGATAGACTAATTTGGCAGAAAAAATGATACTGCTACAGTAGCTCAGTGGTAGGGTGTTGGGTCTTGAAACCGGAGGGTTGCAGGATCAAATCCCCGCTCTGGCTGGGTTACTTTGTCAATGTGTCCTTGGGCAAGACACTTTACCCTCATCGCCTGGTGGTGGAAGCTTTTGGTTAAGCGCTGGCAAAGTAAATCACAAAAGGAGCTTGAAGCGTAACGTATGAGTATGTCTGTGGTCTATAGGTATTAAAAGTTGATGACAACAACATTGTAGAAATATCAGATCATGACTCGTATTGGTAGGTACTCAAAATCAAATGACTCAGACTTGAGGGCAAAAAACCTGATTGGGGCATCATTAGTGATGGTTATGAAGTCTAACAGCTGCTGGGAGCAAGGATCTACTCTAACGTTCCTTCCTGGGTCAGGATGCAGCAGCATCATGGGGTGGGGATGTTCTTCAACTCTAATGTTATTTTTGCCAGAGTTAATATGTCTCCCACCATCTGCACAGGCTCATGCTAAAACAGCTGGCCTTCCTGATCAAACCTTATACTCTCAGCTGTAGATAAACCATTGCTCCAACTGACTATAGCATAGAAAAAGCTGATGTCACCACAGAGTCATAAAAGATCCTCAGTAGTGTCCCCTGCACTCCTAAAGACCTGAGTCTTCTTTGCAGGAAGAAGCATGTAATGGTGATTTCTTTATTTCAAATAATTTATTGAACCAAAACCCAACAATAGTGGTGGGGTTACCACAATCAAATGTCAATGTCTCAATAATTGGTTATGTGACCTTGAACATAAATTTTAGCTGCTGCTGCTCCGTCACCAAAATCGCTCAGAAAGACTTCAAACTGCAGCGGAGATTTATTTGATGGAAGCGACGTTCACTGAAGGGGTTTTATTGGTATTTCAGTTTTAGTTTCATGTTGTTTTTGTCGTTTATCAGACTTAGCTGAAGACAGCTGAACACCAGATCGGTGTTATGACTCGCTAAATATTCCTAGCACCGGTAGCCGACGCGTAAACACGGTTTAACTGGAACAAAGCCAGTCTGTGATGGTTTCCTCCCCACCACACCATAGATATTATTTAGATACATTTATTTTCTGAACACAAGCTGCTGCCGTTCTCTGTCTGTCTGCTACGGACTGAGGAAACACCGCTGCTCCGCCAGCTCTCGGGGGAGGAGGAGGGAAAAGGAGCTGCTGCTGCAGCTGGGAGGAGTTTAAAAAGAGCATTATTTATTATTTTTACGTGGGCTGCGTCCTTTGGCTTCAACCAAACGTTGTTAATAATTAAGAAATGAATTTATAGTGGGACGAATAAATCGTTCTTGAAAAACGAGAGGCGATTGGCTGAGCCCATCGCCGATGGTCGATACACTCGTCTGATCGCCCAACCCTAGATCATACATTTGCTACAAAGAGACTCGGCAGCGGAAGTCTGTCTGGAGCTTGTGCTAGCCTAGCTCGTACGCCGGCCCGGCCGCCGTGCTTCTGCTTTCTGTCTCTGCGCCACCTCCGTCACCTCACAGCAGGGAGAGTAATCCGTGGAGACCCTGGTGTCCTCACGATGTCATTTGGGAAGTTGGAGTGGTCAAATACGCCGCTAATTTGTTTCTGACTGATGCTGATTAGCTCGCCTCGGCTGTATTTTGTACTCACAAAACCATACGTGGCACTCACATGTAAATAAGCAAAAAGAATACAAGTTAAAAAGAGCTGCTTTGTGGAGCGCTGAGCCGCTGCATGTGCACGTGCCGCCATAGCAACTCAGAAGTCACTTAACACTTTATTGACTTCTGCTATATGAAAGTCTTTCTCTGTGTGTAGATAGTGGCTCGTGGTATGAAGGCTCGAGGATCAGGAGGCTCCATAGTTAATGTTTCCAGCCAGGCTTCACAACGTGCCCTCACAGACCATGCTGTCTACTGTGAGTAATGACTGGGCAGCCAGCCTTTATTCATTTTCCACGCTTTACTGTCTTTTCTTTACCAACACTGAAAAAAGACTATATTCTTTCCCTGAAGTGCCTCAATAAGATTTGCTGAGTGCCAGTATCAGCTCTGGTTGGTTGTTCCTTTGTGCTTTTGATCAGGTGCCTCAAAAGGAGCCCTGGATATGCTGACCAAAGTGATGGCTCTGGAGCTGGGGCCGTACCAGGTACCAGCTTTCTCTAACCTTACTCAAATCTCAAGAATTTTATTTCTGTGTGGTGCGTTTCACAAATCTGCATCACAGCAGGTCAAGACAACATGCAGAAAAGTCTGTCCAAATGTCTTAATAATCTTCCTTTTGTAGTTTCAGGCAGTGGCACTGATTCTGTGTTTTGTGGCTTTTATTAGCAATTAAATCAAATTTATGCAGAGTGTTCTTAACATCTGCACTGTCATTACTAAATACCAGTTCCTGGACCAGATTCTTCCTGATGTTGGACGTGTGTGGACACAGAATCTTATTGAGATAAATTAGTGAATTTGTTAGAAAACAAAAGCATTAGGGTTAGAC
The DNA here is from genome assembly GCA_006937965.1 of Callopanchax toddi. Lineage (NCBI taxonomy): Eukaryota > Metazoa > Chordata > Actinopteri > Cyprinodontiformes > Nothobranchiidae > Callopanchax > Callopanchax toddi. The sequence goes on from SSNR01000943.1 coordinate 29,567, forward strand.
TTAGGGACACACCTTGGATCTGGTCTTTACCTACGAAATTGTTATTGATCATCTGGAATTAAATCATAATTAGATTTATTTGCCAAGTGTGAAGAACACACAAGGACTTTGGTTCTGCTGTTGGTAGCTCTCTAGAATTATCATTTTTAGACATTGCACATTATAAGCAGACAAACATGGCAGACATCAGAAATGATGCAAACAAACAAACATGGCGGACACAATAAAAGGAAGCTATCAAGGCAGAAAAGTAAATTAAACCAGGTTAACATCAGAACAACTGTTAAGAATGGTGATAGCATGAGGGAAGAAACAGTTTTTATGGCGGCTGGTTCTGGTCTGCAGACTTCTGTATTGTCTGCCAGAGGGGAGAAGCTCAAAAAGACTGTGTGGCCGACCAACCAAACTTAATCCCAAATCTCAGCAACTACTCATCCAAGACGCCACAAAGACCTCAGAACAACATCTGAACAGAACTGCAGGCCTCACTTTCCTCAATTAGGATCAGAGTTCACGACTCCACCATAAGAAAGACACTGGGCAAAAATGGCCTGCATGGCAGTTTAAAGACAAGAACAACTGCTGAGCAAAAGTAACAGACTCATATCAGTCATGCCAGAAGACATCTTGAATATCTCTAAGGCTTTTGGGAAATTACTCTGACAAGACAAAAGTTGAAGAATGTTATCTCCTGTCCTCTTTTGTGTTCAGTCTTGCCTGTCTGTTCCCCTGTGTTTTCCATGTTCCTCCTCCTGTGTCCTGCACTAATCCTCCACAGGTGTGCCTCATCTCCCTGGTCACCTCCTTCCCTATTCATCCTGTTCAGTTTGTACGTTCCTTTCATTTACCCTAACCCCATTTAGCCAGCAATAAAGCTGTTTTGGTTTCACCTCACAATTTCCTGCCTCCTTTCCTCTGCACTTGGGTCATTCACTTACACCAACTATGACAAAGATTAGGATAAAGGATTTTGGAAGGTGTGTCCCATTAAATCTAATGTAAAAGTAAGAAAACATCCCAGAAAAGGAACATCACACCAATATTATAATGTGGTGGTGGTAGTGTGATGGTCAGGCCTGTTTGCTGCCTCAGGGCCAGTAAGACTTGCTGTTGTAATGAATCATGAATTTTGATGTCCACCAAAATATTGTGATAGAGAACATCCAGCCATTTGTTCATCACCTCAAGCTCAAGCTTACTTGGGTTCTGAGCAGGACAATGATCCAGAACATCATCAGGTCCACCTCTGAATGGCTTCAGGAAAACTAGATGAAGACTTTGGAGAGGCCTAGTCAGAGTCCTCTTGGAGATGTTGTGGCTGAACCTTAAAAAGACTTAATGTAGAACAATTCAGTGTGGCAGAAATCCAACAGTTTAGCAAAGATAAGTGAGCCACAATTCGTCCACACCCTGGAAAAGACTCATTGGTAATTTTCACAAATGCTTTATTGCAGTTGCTGCTGAGGGCGACCCAGCCAGTTATTGAGTTTAGTCACCTTTTCACACAGGGCCATGTTGGTTTGGATTTTTTCCTCTTTAATAATAAACAGCTCATTTATAAGGCTTAGGGTTACTCTTACCCTTTTGTCTGTATTATTTAAATTAGTTTGATGATCTCAAATACTTACGTGTCACAAACATTCTAAAAACAGGAAATCAGGAAGCAGGCAAGTCACCTTCTCACAGGACTGTATGTATTTCACTTTCTTCATTCAGAGTACTGATGATAGTGTTACTTACCAGTTGTACTAAATGTTTTTCTACATGACACTACTGATATTAACTAATGTGCTTATGTTGTTACCAGATACGCGTGAACAGTGTGAACCCCACAGTTGTCATGACACAGATGGGCCGCCTCGGCTGGAGCAACCCTGAAAAAGCACAAACCATGACGTCACGCATTCCCCTCGGCCACTTTGCAGGTTACACACAGCAAAAGCTGCTTTTTTTATCAGGATTTTTTTTCTTTTGTTCATCTGATCAAATATACAACATCAAATGAACTTTGTACAAAAACTATTAGATATGTGTCAGGTATGGATCTGTTGAATCCACTGTGCAATTAAGGACAGAGCAGGAGACAGCAGACGAACTGAAGGGTATTAAGGGAAACCAAAACTTATACACAAGAACACAGGAAACTGGACTTCAGGACAGGGCAATGTGAACAGTGTGGCAATGGGGGATGACAAGCAGTAGAATCCAACAAAAAGTGTGTGGGCTGATGTGTAAATAAAGGGAGAGTGGTGATCAGGAGAAACACAGGGCAGCCCTGGTGGATTACACGACAAGGAACACCTGAGGAAGGGGACTGGAGGGAAACACACAGCAGATTAAACATGGAACACACACACACACACGCACACACACACACACACACACACACACACACACACACACACACACACACACAGAGCAGATAGACTGAAAGACATTTTTAAATAAAGTTCTCAGTCGGAGTTATAATATTACTGTCCTTCCTGATACTAAATACAAACTAGAAGACAAAGATATTTCCAACAGCTTTAATAAATGTCAATTCCATAGGAGAATTGTTGTCTATAACAATAAGGCCACCAGGGGGCACTGTTTCAACAGTACATAAAGGGAAAATAGTCTAAATCCTTCTGAAGCCAGCCGATGAAGCTGAAGTACTTAAAATCAAACTGGGAATGAAAAACTTGTACAGAAGGGGTGGATGGTATTTGTAACAAAATCATAAAATATATTGGCCTTGAAATAGTTGAACCACATATTGTATAAATTTGTCAATAAAACAGTGGGTTGTGCCCCAAAAAATAAAAACAGCAAAAATCATCCCATTATTTAAAACTGGGGAAAAAAACAACATGCACAATTGTCATCCAATATCTATAATGCCTACTCTTTTCAAAGTTTTTGAGAGTTGTCTATAATAGGCTGTATGACTGCTTGGCTACTTACCTCATCTCAGTGTGGCTTCAGGGAAAAGAGAACAACATGCATAGCAATTCTTGATCGCATTGAGAAAGTAAATGATGCAGTCAATAAAGGTGAATGTGGTATTTTCCTAGATTTATCCAAAGCATTTGATACTATAAATCTTGAACTTTTGCTGGGAACACTTGTGCACTATGAGGTTAGAGGAATTGCACTAAACGGGTTTAAAGGCTCCCTATCTGAAAGGGAGCTTTATGTAAAATACACCGCAGTAAATCCCAAACTAAACGATTACTTGTGGTGTGCCTCAGGGATCTATATTAGGCCCTCTTCTCATTTTTATTTATATAAATGACATTGTAAATTCATCAGATATATTACATAAAGTTTTTGCAGATGATACAAACTTTTTTTTTCTCATAAAAACCTTGATACTCTTCAAAAATATAGTGAATGATGAAACAAACTAAAGTAGACATTTGGCTTAGATGTAATAGAATAGAATGACTATTGATCCCACAGTGGGAAATCCACTCATCACAGCAGCGTACACACAAAAATAAAAAGCCAGTAAATGACAGACTAATGTCACATGATGACACAGAGACAATATAAGAGGATGAGATCAAATACAGATATGAATTTACAGGCTGTACAGAAATCAGCTGATATTAGAATATCAATATAAAACAGAATGTAATAATGAATTAACAACCTGTAGAGAAATGTAGCGATATGACCGTCAGACCCTACTGAGTTAGATCAGAATGAACCTAACCAGCCTCACAGCTGTGGGGATAAAGGATCTACGGTAACGCTCTGTTTTACATTGAGGATGTTTCTTTTTTTTTCCACTTTGTTTTTATTAGCGTTTTTATACAACATATACAATACAAATAAAAATAAAAATTTTTAAAGTAACCCCCAACAAAAAGAAAACAACAAGAACCAAAAATAAATAGATAAAGTAAATAAAGTTGGAAAAGGTGGGAGAGATAGAGATTATTAGCTTAGAAAGATTAACTGAGTTTAGAGTCATACAACCAAACTAAGAATAATGCCAAAGCCTGCTTATTGCCCTAAATCATTTACCCACATCATGTATAAAAAAAACACTTTTTCCATTTGTTATTGTATACACATTCTTTCAACTTTAAAATATATGACAATTTTTCCATCTGAGAGATATCCTCTATTATTGTAAACCACTGGGATTCTTCTGGGGCATTAGGTTTAAGCCAAAGTCTTGTTATAGACTTCCGTGCTGCAGTTAAAAGAATCTTGGTTATGTATTGATCCTCACCCTTAACTATTAACTTAACTACCCTTAACTACATTGAGGATGTTTCAATCTGCCACTGAAGGAGCTGGTCAGAGCCCTCACAGGCAGGTGGACGGAGGTCAGCTTCACCAACATCCTTCTCTCACCACCTCCTCCACAGAGTCCAGCAGACAGCCAAGAACTGAGCTGGCTCTCCTGACCAGCTGTTCAGTTTCCTCCCGTCCCGGTGGGAGCAGCTGCTCCCCAGCAGACCACAGCGTAGTGGACAGTAGAGACAACCACAGCGTAGTGGACAGTAGAGACAACAACAGAGTGGTCAGAAGTCCTCAGCAGATGGTGCTCACTCCAAAGGACCACAGCCTCCTCAGGAGGTGGAGACAGCTTTGGCCCTTTTTATAAATTTTATTTATTTATTTATTTATTTATTTATTTATTTATTTATTTATTTATTTATTTATTTATTTATTTATTTATTTATTTATTTATTTATTTATTTATTTATTTATTTAGCACCTTTCATGCCCCAGCGAGCAACACAAAGTGCTTGACAGATTAAAATGACCCATACAACCCACATTCCCTCCCTTTCCCACACATAGAACAATTATGACACTCTCCCCTCCCAGTCCACAACCCATTCCCAGGCACACACACACCCACACATACACATCAAAACCACAGTAAACACTATGTTGAGCTCAGATGGCTCCAGTAATGAGAAACACGCCATCTAGTGGGCCCTCTGCCTCGTCAGCTGTAGAACCAGGTCAGCAGCAACACACCAACCAAGGGCACCCGGGTATGGAGGGTGGCAACCCCCCCACTACCGGGCCCTACCGGGGAGCGCCCGAGCCACCACTGCCGACCACCGGTCCCAAGGCAGAGGGCTCCACAGAGGAAACACTGGAGGATTAAAATGCGTAGCATATAAAATAACGAGAACTTATAGGAATAGTAAAATAACCAATAAAATCTGAATAAAAACTAAATAAATAATAATCAGTTAAAAGCTGATCTAAAAAGGTGGGTCTGGAGTCTATTCTTAAAAACCTGAACGTTCTCTGCGGTCCTCTGGTAGTCCGTTCCAGAGGCGAGGGCCGTAATAACCAAAAGAAGCTTCGCCGTGGGTGTGTCCTGACTTTAGGGATGACTAGGAGACGGCTGCCAGAGGAGCGCAGTGACCGCCAGGGTTCATATGGAAAAAGCAGTTCAGAAAGATAAGAAGGGCCAAGACCATTAAGACACTTAAAAACCATTAACAGTATCTTAAAATCGATCCTAGAACATACGGGGAGCCAATGCAGTGATTTTAGAACCGGAGTGATGTGCTCCCGCTTCCTGGTCTTTGTCAGGACACGGGCTGCTGAGTTTTGTAAAAGTTGTAGACCTGAAGTACTCTTCTTGGAAAGACCAGAAAGCAGGGCATTGCAATAATCGATTCTACTGGTGATAAAAGCATCAGCGTCTCCGTATTGGCCCGAGAGAGAATGGGGCGGACTCTGGCGATGTTTTTGAGATGATAAAAACCTATTTTGGTGACGTTTTTAATGTGAGGGATAAAAGTCAGCTCAGAGTCAAAGATCACGCCCAGATTCTTCACTTTTGAGGAAGGATTAAAACACAGTGATTGTAATTTGGGTAAAAGTTTCTCTCTCTGGGCCTCAGGACCAATGACTAAAACTTCAGTTTTGCCCTGGTTGAGCTGGAGAAAGTTTTCTGCCATCCAGGATTTAATGTCTAAAATACAGTTAAAAAGAGCATCCATTGGCTGTGTGTCATCAGGAGACACGGAGATGTACAGCTGTGTGTCGTCAGCATAACTGTGGAAATTCACCCCGTGTCTCCTGATGACGCTGCCCAGAGGGAGCATATAGAGGTTAAAAAGCACCGGGCCTAAAATGGAACCCTGGGGCACACCACATGTGATGCTATGGACCCTGGAGAAACAGGTGTCCATGCTGACCATAAAAGTCCTGTCTGTGAGACAGGAAGTGACCCATCTATGAACAGCACCAGAGAGGCCGATCTGTTTTAGACGGGTTAAAAGAACAGTGTGGTCTACGGTATCGAAGGCAGCGCTTAGATCCAGCAGAACCAACACTGTCGCTCTCCGAGCGTCAGAATTTACTCTAAAATCATTTAAACTCTTCAGAAGGGCCGTCTCGGTGCTGTGGTTCACCCTAAAACCAGACTGACGTTTCTCTAGGACATTATTAGTGTTAATAAAATCGTTGAGTTGGCTCAACACAAGCTTTTCTAAAATGTTGCTTAAAAATGGCGAGTTGGACAGCGGTCGGAAGTTGTTTAAATCATTAAAATCTAAATTGCTCTTCTTCAACAGAGGTCTCACCACTGCCCGTTTCAAAGCAGCAGGAAAGACCCCTGTCTGAAGGGAGACATTCATCAGAGTTAACATCTCATTTTTAAAATAATCATAGAATTGTTTAAAAAACCTTGTGGGAATCGGGTCCAGAACACATGTGGTCGGCCTCACTGAGGAGAAAACTTTATCAAGACTCTCAGCTCCAACCAGGACAAAGCTGTCCAGTGTGTCCTCAGGTAGACACACATGTTCAGATGTTTCTAAAACCATGTTACATTGGGAGGATCAAATGTTACATCTGATGGTGTCTACCTTCCCTCTGAAGTGGGCTGCACACTCCTCACAAAGAGTGTCAGACGGGGTTTTCTGGGAATTGGAGTCCATCCATCCATCCATTTTCTGTAGCCGCTTATTCCTCCACAGAGGGTCGCGGGGCAGCTGGTGCCTATCTCCAGCGGTCAAGGGGCGAGAGGCGGGGGACACCCCGGACGGGTCGCCAGTCCATCGCAGGGCCACACAGAGACAAATGAGACAAACAACCACACACCCACTCACACCTAAGGACAATTTACCAGCCCAATTAGCCTGACAGTCATGTCTTTGGACTGTGGGAGGAAACCGGAGTACCCGGAGGAAACCCACGCACGCACGGGGAGAACATGCAAACTCCACGCAGAGAGGCCGCAGAGCCGGGACGCGAACCCACGACCTCCTTGCTGCGAGGCAACAGTGCTAACCAACTGCGCCACCATGCAGCCATGGAATTGGAGTCATTATTTAAAATTATGAAGAGCGTCTGTGTTGTGGGACCAGTTCAGTTTGTTGTTGAAGTGACACCCAGGTACTTAAAGG
>SSNR01000943.1:37554-53270 GCA_006937965.1 Callopanchax toddi
GTGTTGGAGGTGAAGTCTGAGGTGTAGAGGCTGAAGAGAAACGGTGAGAGAACCGTTCCCTGTGGAGCTCCAGGGCTGCAGACGACACCTCAGACACACAGTTCCTCAGCCTGACGTCCTGAGACCTGTTGGTGAGGTAGTCCCTGATCCATCAGCCAGGTCTCCTCCAGTCCTGCTGCTCTCAGCTCCTCCTGCAGGAGAGATGCTGAATGGTGTTAAAGAGAAGTCAGAAAACATGACTCAGCACTTTGAGGTGTCTCCAGGTGAGTCAGCGCCCGATGCTGCAGATAGATGACAGCGTCCTCCAGCCCCGTGTTTGGCCTATCAGCAGACTGTAGTGGTCCATCCTGGGCTCACTGCAGACTGAAGGTGGTGAGGATGAGTCTGTCCATGGTCTTCATCAGGTGGGAGGTTAGGAGACTGGTCTGTAGTGGTCCAGCTCCCTGGTGTGTGCTGTCTTTGGACCTGGAACCACTCAGGAGGTCTTCCAGAGGGGGGGACTTTCTCCAGACGGAGGCTCAGGTTGAAGATGTGAGACCTTTACAGAGCTGTCAGCTGGTCTCTGATCAGTCTGGGGCTGAGACAGTCAGGTCCTCCAGGTCCTGGTCTTAAGGCGCCTCAGTTCTCTCCTCACCTGGTCAGGTGTGAAGGAGAGAGGGGATGGGGGGTGGATGGTGGAGGGAGGAGGTGAGGAGTGTTGTGAATGTTGGGGGTAGGAGGAGACGGAAGGGGACAGTGTTGGAGTCAAACCTGTTAAAGAACATGTTCATCTCATCGGCCCAGACCTGACCTCCATCAGTCCCCCTAGCTCCACCCTGTCCTGGTCTGACCTCCATCAGTCCCCTTAGCTCCACCCTGTCCAGATCTGACCTCCATCAGTCCTCCTAGCTCCACCCTGTCCAGGTCTGACCTCCATCAGTCCTCCTAGCTCCACCCTGTCCAGGTCTGACCTCCATCAGTCCCCCTAGCTCCACCCTGTCCAGATCTGACCTCCATCAGTCCTCCTAGCTCTACCCTGTCCAGGTCTGACCTCCATCATCAGTCCCCCTAGCTCCACCTTGTCCAGGTCCAGTGATGGTTTTCAGACCTCTCCACATCACGAGTGTTGTTCCCCTCCATCTTCTCCTACAGCTTCCTCCTGTAGCTGTCCTCGGCCCGCCTGATGCTGGACTTCAGCTCTCTCTGGACTCTGCTTTGCTCATCTCTGTCCCCTGAGATGAAAGTCCTCTTCTTCCTGTTCAGCAGGGCTTTAAGCTCAGGGGTCACCCAGGGCTTGTTGTTAGAGAACCCCGTGTTGGTACGGTGTTCTCTACACAGAAGTTCATATAGTCTGTGATACAGTGGGTCAGGCTCTCGATGTCACCACCATGAGGACTACAGAGTGTCTCCCAGTCTGGGGTCTGGAAACAGAGGGGCGACCAGCAGCGGAGGGTGCAGAGAGAACAGCACTTTTTGAGCAAAACTGCAGATAAAGGGACTGTTTAACCATCTGACTAGAAAAAGTTCAAACCCCCACATCCCCCTGCTTACCGGAGTTTGTTACATCAGTCTGTTTCTACTACAGCCACACTGATCAGGCGTGAAAAACGTGTGTGCTCATTACAGCTCGCTCCCGGTAACCGGCGCGCTGCGCCTGACGAGCATTGGTTATCATGTGACTGACAGCATCCAGATCATTTTATTAGGCTGGAATTGCTACTGACAGTTACATTTTAACATTGAGGGGCACAGACGGACCTTCACACACACATGCAAAAAAAAAAAGCCCTGGAAAAAAAGGGCACTTTGGACATCAAAGAGAAAAGGGGCAGGTGCTCAAGCCCCTATCGCCGCCCCCTCTGCACGTGCCTGTTCAAACATGTAAAAAGGCTGTTACTGTAATCAAGGCGAGATGTAATAAAAGCATGAATAATCATCTCTAGTTCTGCTTTTGACACAAGCGTTCTGATCTTAGAGATGTTTCTCAGCTGAAAAAAGCAGTTACGGATTAAACCTGGTGAATGTCCCTCTAATGACATGGCAGAATCTAGAATGATACCAAGGTTTCTGACGTTTGGTTTGACAGAAGGAGCCAGCAAACCAAGGTGCTGCTGCTTAATGGTAAACTAATAAATGATCTCTAAACATTGATAAAACTCACTGCATTCTGTTCACTAAAAATATTGAAAAGGTTAGCATTAAAATTACTGAATGTGGGTTAGGAGGCAGAACACACTCAGACACCCCTGCTGAAAAAACCAGCATAGACCAGCACCAAACCAGCATAGACCAGCATTGACCAGCAAAGACCAGCAAACAAATCATGATGGTCTTGATTTATATGCTGGTCAATGCTGGTCTATGCTGGTTTGGTGCTGGTTTAGCTGGTAGACCAACATGATTTAATGCTGGTTAGTGCTGGTCTATGCTGGTTGAACTAATGGATCACTATGGACCAGCATACCAGCACCAAAACACAACATATGCTGGAACCAGCATATGCTGGTCTATGCTGGTTTTTTCAGCAGGGACACGAGGCCAACTTATCTCCACAGGTCCGGTTCTTTATTAACTCCCCGTGTCAACAACATATATCTTGATAAAGTAGTTTGTCAAGTTATCTTAATAAACTACTTGTTCTGTGAAAAAGGGTGATATGTGTTATATCATGGTCTAAGTTTAAGACTCCCTCTAAGCCACTCTTTTATAGGCTCAAGCTCCTGAAGTTTACTGAGACTGTTTTTCACAATGCGTGCGAGATGTATAAGGTGGTACATAGACAAAATGAAATACTCTGCCAACTCATTCTGATAACTTAGCTGACACTTGAACACAATACTAAAAGAGAAATTCAGCTGAAGGGCAAAAAGCGTAAACGTAAATGTACTAGCTTCAATATTGTATTGAAAGGCCAAGAGATTTGGAATGATATTAACAGTTTTCAACAAAAATCATTGTCCCTATACACAATTAATAAACTTTTGAAAAAGTAACTATTACTACAATATAATACAAAACCCTAAAAGGCTGTAGAACTAAAAATAAAAACAAATGCAAAATGAATGGGTAATATAAATCTTTGAAAATGTCATTATTACCATATTGACCCGAATATAGGATAATCCTGATTATAAGACAACCCCCATTTTTCAACACTAATATTCAGAAAAAAGAATAAATTCACTTTTTAAAGAAACTATTTTTAATTAAATTTTGAGAAAATCATTTGAAAAATACATTAATTACAAATTGCTTTAATATTTGCTTATTAATCAGGAATTAAAGTTCTCTGGGACAACAGATTTCATTCAATTGGAAAAAAAGAAGGGTTAAAAAAAGCTCTGGTCAATTTCCTCTGTTTTGTTCAGTCTCTGGCTGAGTGGGCTCACCTTTCTCCTCCCTCTCTTTTTCTCTCTCTAGACTGTGTGAGTGTTTTTGTGTGTGTGTTAAGCAAATAACGTAAACATATGTCAGACGCGAAACTTCAGAACTGGGTCCTGTCTGTGGACTCCAGGCAGCGCTGGGTTCTCCGGTGTTTTTCAGGCTTGAGGAAGAATGTGTGTGTGAATCGAGCGACGCGCTCACCTGTACAGAGCTCACGCTGAAAACACTGCAGCGGGTCCAGTAATCCCAAATCACCGAGGTCCAACAGAAGGTTTCCACTCCGTACGTAGACTATAAGAAACCAAGACCCTACTCTGAACCAGAACCGAAACAAGCCAAAACCTCACACTAGTCTGAAAATGCCAGAAGTTGATCTGGCTACAGATGGACTTTACCATCAGGTGTTTTAATCCTCAGTGGACGTGTAACTTTGAGCTGGACCGGAACGCTAGGACCGCTCGGTCTACTGCTTCCTGCTACCACTGCTTCTGCCGCTTGACCAAAAAGCATGCGCCCCCTGCTGGTGGGGTGAGGCGCGATAATATGACAACCCCCCCTTTTCAAATTATTTTCAATGAAAATCCTCGTCTTATATTTGGGTCAGTACGGTATTTGTTAACCCTCCTGTCGTGTTCACCTCCTGCCCCTTACTTTAGTGTTCCTGGTCAAAACTGACCAGTCTGTTTTAACTGCTCTTAATTTAACACAAAACCATTTTTCACCACCACATTTTTATTCAACGTTCTCTAGCTGTTAACAAAGTAGCATTTAACATGAATTCATAGAATTAGACAAAAAATAACTGCAGTGGAAAATACAAGTAGGCACTGAAATGTATTACAAAATAAACATGTAAAAAATAAATGGATAACCAATAACCAAACTCAACATGAAGTCATTTGTGTGTGTTGGAAGCTGGACTTGATGTCATCCACGAGATCTTGTGTACTTTGTTGGCCCTGGTGTCATCTTTATGACTCTTGCTCTATTTCCTCTGTCCTGGGGGGATGAAGACCAGTACAAGTGTCCACTCTTTGACAGGAATGTCTCTTCAGGTGTCTGTTCTTCAGGTGACTCTCCATCTGCTGACTGGTCAGTCTCCTCAAAGGCTGGATTAAAATCTGTGTTGTTTTCCACTTCTGAGACACCCTCCTCCATCTCTGGTTTAATTTCAATGCCCTCTCCATCATGTCCAAAAACCTGGACCAGAACATTTTCACACATAACCACTTGGTCAGTAGCCTACTCATTGTGCTCAGAATAAAAGGAGTGCAGGGCAAATATCAAGCTATATAAATGGGGTCTGTGTGAAGATGATACATTGATTAGTATGAAAGGTGTGGTTCACATGGGGGATAGGCACAAAGGTGTGGGTAAGAGATGGGTTCACATAACAGACACCTGTCTAGTCTGTTTGAAGTTATGATACATTGTTTCATCAGGAAGTTAGTTCATGTGGGAGAATTTGTGCATTACTGCAGGAAAGATGTGTACCCGCAGAAGACATGGTATTGCCTTGCCTTCCTCTGTTTATCAACATTCGGGTCATGGGGGCAGCATCCCAAGTTGGTCATCCCAGGCCATCCTCTACCCGGCCAAGTCCACCAGCTCCTCAGCTGGGACACCCAGGCGTTCCCCGGCTAACCTAAATATGTATTTCCTCCAACTTGTCCTGGATCGACCCGGGGGCCTCCTGCTGGCAGGACATGACTAAAACACCTCCCCAGGGAAGTGTCCTAACCAGGTCCCCGAACCACCTCAACTGGCTCCTCTCAATATGGACAAGCAGCGGCCCTAGTCCGAGTCTCTCCCGGATGTCCGAGCTTCTTACCCTATCCCTAAGGCTGAACCCGGCCACCCTGCGCAGGAAACTAATTTTGTCCGTTTGTATCCGTGATCTTGTTCTTTCAGTCATTACCCAAAGCTCATGACCATAGGTCAGGGTTGGGACATAGATCGACTAGTAAATTGGGAGCCTGGCTTTCTGGCTCAGCTCCTTCTTCATCACAGCCAATCGGTTCAGCGTCCATCACTGCAGACACTGCCCCAATCCGCCTGTTGATCTCCCTCCTTCCCTCAATCATGAACAAGACCCCAAGATACTTAAACTCCCCCACTTGGTGTAGCACCTTTTTATCCAACATTGTTTAGTCTGAAATGTGAGTGAGTTTGTTAGGCTGGTAATATGTTGATGCATAGGGGCATGTATGTAGGTGTTTGTGGACTCTGTTTTGGGGGTATGGGTGGGTGGGAGTGTATTGTAAATTAATGTATTTTAAATTTGGGACCCCTTTGTGTGCTAGGGTAGTTTCCTTGGAGTTCCCTTTTATGTTTTGTTTTATGTTTTATTTTATGTCAATAAATGTAAATGTAATGAAGGTGAAATGTTGAGAGGGCAGGTAGAGACTTTCATAGAGCTGACTACTTTGATTAGTTTGGATAAAAAAACAGGAGCGAATCTGTGTAAGATAACGAGCTGGGCTGGAGTCAGAACAGACATAGATGAGGCAAAGGGAGAGATGCTGGATCTAACCTTGTTAACTTTATCCACCAAAGTTCCTTATTCCATAGGGGGCATAGACCAAGGTAGAGCTAGACTGACAGAAAACAAGTTGATAATCTAAATAAGGAACTGCTGTGAGGAGTGGCTAATGTGACAGGAGGAGGAACTGGACACAATGAGGCATGAGGCAAAACAAAAGTGGTGTTCCTTTTTCTTTTGTTGTTTAGTAAATTCAAGCCAAGTCAAGTCTATAAATCACTCTAAAAATAACCAACACAATGTTATGTGCAAAGCAGTGTTGGTCAAGTTACTTGTAAAAAGAAATTAGTTACTAATTACTGATTAATTCACCAATAAAGTTATCCAGTTGCTTTACTGATTACTTATTTTTAAAATTAGTTACTTTACTTATTACATTACTTAGTTACTTTTGAAAACATGTCCAATCTGAATTGTCTATAAACCAGCAGATCTAGTCTTTCTGCACCCATCACATCAAACTGAATCAAGCCAAACCATCTCATTTTAAAATGTGTTTTATTAGTTTTCATCTTTTAACTTTATGCTCATTGTATCAAGGAAACATTAAATTAAATTCTATTCTCTGACGTCAAGGAATTAATTGATCCTTTAAACCTATTTTCTGCACATTTAACCAGATTTGATTAAACTAAAATAAGTCTTTCTCCCGTTGACCTGCATTCCTTATTGAGTGAAACATTCAGATTAAATCCTTTGTCGTATTCTTTCTCAAGCAAGGATGAAACATATCCCAAAATGAATTATGTTAAATTTTAGGCCTAAAAAGCTTAAAAAATGCCCAGATTTTCATCCAACGTCTAAAATTTAATTAAGTCAAGTCTTAAATTTTAACTTGTTTATTCCCGAGAAGTGTTGGTTGTAAAACACACTGAGTAAAACTCTGAAATCTGAAGTTGTCCGCCTTTCTGACGGCCTCTGATAGCTGGAAGCTGGTAGTGGTACCGCTAACCAACCACACAAAGAAGAAGGAGAAAATCAGAAATGCTCAGTTTGTGACTCACCAGATGGCCAGTGTTTGTAGTAGGGATGGAGAGATTCTGAACCAATGGTTTGGTCATGACCTGTCGGATCAGACTGCACCGGTAGCTTCAGCGTGCATCGGACACAACTGACGGCTAAATGCGCAACGAAGCTTTCCTGTGTGTCTCTCATTGGCGAAAACAATGGTTACATCGATTAGTTAATGGGTGCCCAGCCTTTTTCATCTCACAAGATACTTTTATGCTGAGCATGCTCACTAGTTCAGCAGACGCCGGAAACACCATGTGTGTCCGTCCGCCACCGAGTGAGTGCTCGTTCATGTCACGTTTAACGCAGGTTTTGGGTCACGACTGCTGTCATTGTAACTCGTTTTCTGGAGAGGCGTGGAGGAGAATTGTCCAGTGATCTAACAGCAATAATTCCGTGTTTAACCATTTGAGCAGTTCATAGTTTCTCTGCTTTGTCCTCATTTTATTCAGGCGCATTAAATGCACCATGTGTAAAACTACAGAAGCCAGGTGTGGCGCAGCCTCAGTTAGTAAAGCTGCTAAAGTGACAGGTGACGATGAGATAAAATGATTTCTGCTCTGTTTGTCACTAGAAGAGTGTTGGGTCCATCTCATCAGTCTGTTAGTCAGTATTAGAGACACTGTTGAAGTTATTGACACAATGCACAGAGTTAATGCTAGGAAATGTTTATTAGAGTAGGTTTAACAAGTGTTTTTGTAAAATTATGGATGGAAAGCAAACACATTTTATTGATTGCAGGATTTGTTATTGTTTATGCAATATTAAGCATTTTTGTTGCATGTTGCAGATCTTTCTAATATCGTGCAGCCCTAACTTAGAGTATATATTATAAAAACATTTAAATAGTTTTGTGTTAGGATGGAGGTGGCCTGGGGCAAAAAGAAACTCCTCAGCTTTTTTCTAATCAAAATATTTTTTATTTCATTTTTGGGATTATTTAGTTTCCTATTTATGCGTCTTGTTGGTCTAAAATTTCAAACATAACAGTCTCAAAAGGTCTAAAAGTGAGCTTAAATTTAACGTGATGAAACCTGCAAGAACCCTGTTTAAACAGAGCCTTCATGTCAACCTTTACCTAAAAACAACAGTCAGTATCCCTTTAATATAGTGGAACTACAGGGCTCAAAACTGACATTATAAATGTGCAGGGGCATGTGCCCCCTGCTCCCCCCTAAGGGTTAGGGTTAGGCTAACCCTAGCCAGCAGCGTTGAGCTGTTTTAGTTAAACTTCAGTAAAGCCTGGTTTATACGTCTCCGACAGCACGTTTGTGCTCACACGTATTGACGGAGACGTTTTTGATTTTTACTTCTCCGTCAGTGTTGTGAAGCAGTTCTCCACCAGGACAGCAGAGGGCGCATAACTTTTCTGCAGTAATGCCTCCGGTCGACCAAAGTTTGTTTATTTCAGCTCAGTAATGGCCGACAGAGAGCAAATTTTGATTGAGTTTGAACAGATTGATCTCGAGGAACAAACAATGTTGTTTAAAAGAATTAAACAGAAGTGAGGAGACAGCGGCGTCTGTTGAATGTCCGTCCGTTCAGTGAGGACGAGGCAGACGACGAGCGAAAATGTAGCTCTTGTTTAACCCTTTAGGGACACTGATGGATGATATAAATGTTCGTACTTCTTCTGCCAGACGGTTCTCGAGCTGATCCATATCTGCTTCCCTGAGATTCTACTATTACTACTCTGTTGATAGCGGCATGAAGCCGGAAATGATCACGGGGTGTTGAGCCGACCAATCACAGGCATGCGTTGTCCGTTGCTTTCGACGCATAGTTAGAATTTTTGGCCTGTCTCCGTCAGCCTCTGCGAGCATGTCGTAGAGAGCTTGCGTCGACGCATAATGGCATTGCGTGTCTCCGTAACGACGCAGACGGAGAAGTATAAATCAGGCTTAAGTCCCATCACTCTTTCTTCACCTGTTTAGCAAGAGAGAGGCCATCAGTGTTAGGATGCAGTAGTGAGTGTCACATTCCGGCTTGCTAGGTGCTGCTCATATTTGACATAACATTTTTGGCTGTAGATAAAGGTTGTCTTCCCTCACAGAGAGTCCTGCTCTCTCTGTGCTCCATGTGATCACTTGTTGATCTACACACCAGTCTGTTGTTACCACTGACGTTGCAGCTCAGACGGAAAAGTCACAAGGTTCCTACACAATCACAGTTTAGTAATGCAGACTTCTTGCAGGAATGTAACAGTGATCCAATTACTTTTTCAAAATTGTAATCTCTTACTTTACTCATTGCTTCTAACACAGTCCTGCACATCACTGGTGCAGAGGCATACAAATTCTTAAAGGAGTGGTTTTCTGGGTTATTTTATAGTTTAGCATTGTTCCCTAGTGTAATTCAATGCTATCTGTGTAATTTTTATAAAGAAAGAAGCTTTGATGCTTATAATAGAAGCTTTAGAAGTTTCCCATCTGACACCTGAATTTGAAACAGCAGGATTCTCATTAGTATTCATGATATGCACAGCACTCGCTTCTGATTGGATGACCAAAACGTCAATACTCCGCCCCCCGAAATGTCCGGAGATACTTTGGAAAGAGAAAGAGTGAAAAAGTTAAAACCCAGGTAACAAACAACAGCTTCTAGTCTTTACTGAAGATTAGCTTTGAGGGAGCTGCTTCCTGTTGAAACTCATTTCCTTAGCTTTTCCCTCTTTTTGTCCTCTTGCTGTGTGTCCCCCGCGCTTTCCTCTGACAAGGGGGGGGGGGGGGTTGCGCAGCGTGGTGCTGACCACCGCTTAAACACACACATACACACACACACACACAGAGGGAGGGAAAAAAACAGAGAGAGGGACCGGCGGCAGCCAGCCAGGTACATCACCGAGTTGGCAACACTGCATCTGCATTCTGCCATGTTGAATTTTCAACAAAAACCAAAGCTAGCAGCTGGGCGAACCGAAAGGCATTACCATCTCAGCCAATACACGTTGTGATGTCACACCGTGCACAAATGCAGAGGGCATTTTTAAGTTTCATTTCTTACAGATTCAGTTTTTTTAAATAACCAGGGAAAAGAGAGTTTTCATGTTTGGCCTACATGACAGAGTTTGCGCTACTCCCCCTCTCTTTGTTTACTTCCTCTGCTGACCCCAGTTTTTGTTTTTCCTTTTTATTATTTGGCCCAAATATAGTTAGTTCTAACCCAAGTCAATGTCCAATCTCATCACTTACAATGTAGTATTGAAGTTTGCCCCAATATTTCTGCCCAAGTCTCATCATTTACAATGTAGATCCCCTGTATGCCCAAATATCTGGTCTTTTATTTTCAATGTTTTCTCAGTTTTGTTCTTTTGGTTGTGTTGTGAAGCGCTTTGTATATGGATGTAGATGTATATCTGTGAAAGGCGCTATAGAAATAAACTTTACTTACTTACTTACTACATGACAGGCTCAGGGAGACCTATTAGAAACTATGAAAACCTGAAAAAAATGGATTCTGACTAAACCACCCCTTTAAACAGGATAAAATAAATAAAAAAAGTTAAAAGCACACTAAGATAGGTAAAAAAAAAAATCCAACAACTGGGTTGAAAGCCAAACTAAGGAGATGGGTTTTTAAAAAATGATTTCAAAGTTTCTAGTGAAGAGTTCTGTCTAATAAACGGAATATAAAAATAAAGTTTTTCTGTTCTATTTTTTAACCTGTGATGCTGAAGCAGGAGTCTATGATCTCCATGTTATTATGATTTGCTTATTAGGACCAAATGTGCAGATTGAGGCTGCTGCAGGTGAACTCAAAAAGGTTTTATTAAGATAAAACAACAAAAACTTGGAGGAAACAAAAAACTCACTTGAGGGACAAAAAGAAGGGAGCTGTAAACAAGGACCAGGACACAGCTGTGGCATGGCACAAAAACAGGAAAACTAGGTGATTACAATAGACGAACCGACAATGTGTGACAAGACAGGAGGCTTTATATACACGAGGGACCAGTCAGAGGGAAGAAATGGGCAAATGTGTGAACAATGAGTAATTGGTGGGTAAGAGAAGAGTGGAGAGAAGGGACAGGGACAGCATGACATTGAACACAGGGGCAAAAACTAAAAGAATCAAACAAAAAGAACAGAGAACATGAAATAATAATCTCCACTAACAGAACACATTCCAAAATAGTGGCACAACACACAGGCTGAGATCATTACACAAGTTGTATGATTTTAGGGTTTTGTGTCACTTTTCAACAGATTCATATTCTGAAAGATTCAAATCAACAGCAAGTGTCAGATTATATTTCTTTTTGTTTTGGTTAGTTTAATCAGAAATTTCATGCTTAACTCGAACTGTGAAATTGCTAAGTTAATTTATACTTTTATTCAGCATTTTATCTTTTAATCAGAGAGAAGAAGGGAGTTTTTGTTCCTAATTTTAGTGTGTAAATATGATACTCTGTGAATTTTCATAGATAAAGCTACATTTTTCATGTTCATCATTTGATGTCTATGAGTTAAATTCATTTTTGAAATGAAAAGGTTGTTTATTTTTACAAGAAAGACCTTCTAAAAAATTGTATATAAATTCCATTAATTAGCATATCATGATCATGTTGCATCTGCATCCTGTTTTTTGCATCTCGATCTTTGTTGTTGTCAGAATGTTTAAAAAAACTAAAATCTTGAATGAAAAGCAGATAAGAGATTGTTCCTGTTTGAATGCACTTGTGTACAGTAGTTTTAGTAATACTTTTGTCTGTTGTAAGTAGATAGTAGCAGATTGTAAGGTTAGCCTAGCATAAAGTCTTAAAAACAGTTGTAAAAGTCAACTTTCTCCATCTGACTCTATTTATGTGCAGAGGTGGAGGACGTGGTGAACACTATATTGTTCCTGCTGAGTGAAAAGAGCAAGATGATTACTGGAGCCACCTTACCAGTCGACGGAGGATTCCTGGCCTGTTAAGTCGAAAGGAATTCTGATTCAGCATTTTTTCCTCTAATTAGAGGAAAAATAAAAATCCTTTATTTTATATAACTGAATATTATACACAAAGGTTGAATTTATAAATAAACTCACCACATGTAGATTTCATTGTGTGTGTTTTTTTTCAACAACTACACTACAAGGGTAATATTTCTATAGATAAGGTCATAAAAACAGATATATACAGAAGGGAGCCAACACACAGTGCAAAGACCATATAGATATAGAGCTTAGATATCTTTCCTATGCTGTTTGTCAATGGACTGCGATGTAGCAACACTGCAGCCATCATACTACAGACAGCTGCCCCTTCCATGACATTGCTAAGTAGGGTGGTAGAGTGTGTGGACAACATCAAAATCCTGGGCATCCACATAACCTTAAACCTGACCTGGTCACTGAACAACTTTTTTCTGGTGAAGAAGGCCCAACAAAGACTCTCCTTCCTCAGAAAACTAAAGAGAGATGGTCTCTCTCCCCAGCTGCTCAAAAACTTCTGCCGAGCCATGATTGAGAGCATCTTCTGCCTCAGTATGACTGTGTGGTATGGGAGCTGCACAGTCCAGGGCTTCTATGTGGGTGTGTTTAAGGTCAGCGTTGTGGTCAGTTGAGGGCCTGCGATCGATACTTGTTGTCAGATCAGCAGGTTGTGTGCAGAGAGAGCTGAAAAGGCCGTCTCACGATGCAGCATTGAGTCTTTTCCGCACGTACCATATGTGACTCACCTCTCCAAGTCAACATAGGTATAGGGGTTTTAACCAGGTCGATCAAAATTGATGATCGTTGTTTATGCAGATAAAGTCAGGCTGTGTTTGCTTTCGGACTGCAGACGTGTCTATCAGAGCTAGGGTGATGAGAGTGGTTGGAGACGACTGGCCACAGCTCAGCGATGGCTGTATTGATGGTCTCACATTGACGGCTTGCTGTCTGGTTCACATTTGGTGCATCTAGCAAACTTAGAGATTCTCAGCTGTAGTTCTGACTTTGAACATTTGGCCGTATGCGGTGTGCTGTGACCAGATATGGTTGACGAGAATCAGTGCTCAGTCTGTGTATGCATACTCAGGTCAGAGGTCAGTGTGTCTGCCTTTTTCAGGTCAGAGGTCAGAAGTCAGTGTTTCTGCCTGTTCCAGGTCAGTTTCCTCTGTCATCCTGTCCCTCCTCAGCAGTGATGATCCTGACCATGGACCAGTGGTCAGTGACTTCACTGACTGGTGTGAAGCTAAATTTTGGAAGATAAATGTTTCCAAGACAAAACAGATACTTATTCAGCCTTTGCTGGTCTCTGGGTAAGTTGTGGAAACTATGCCTCAGTATACATACCTGGGGACTGTTGTTGATGAGAGGCTAACCTTTGAACCCCTTGTGGACTCACTCTGTAAGATTACAAAAAATGTCTTCATTAGGGTTAGGTATAGGGGATAAGTACCAACTGAAAATTGTGGGTGGTTTTCCTTTCCCGGGGTCCGATCAGGACAAAACCCCCACCGTTGGATTCGTCTCAGCGAAGAGGTGTCTCTGGTCATACCCCCCAATTTTCTCAAAGGATTTTGATTTCAAGGTTTTTGGCCTCAGTGTGATGTTAGGTGTCCCTAGCATTACACTGAGTGGGATTCGAACTCAGGTTGATAGTTTGAAGACCAAAGGCCCATACTATCTCTGCTGGGAAGTGTAAGTTGCTCATGTGTCTTAAGTCCCATTAGTAGTGGTCTATAAGTTTTTAAAAGTCCAACATGGTTTAAAGTACTATACCATGCTGTATTCAAACTCATGACCTTGTGTATGCAGACCAAAGGCCCCTACCTCAGAGCTATCTCTGCTGGCAAATGCTCATTGCTCGTGTGTCTTAAGTCCCAATAGTTGTTGTTTAGAAGAGTTTTAATAGAAAATGTGGTTTTAAACATTTTTACTGGGTGGGATTCGAACCCTGAACCTATGGTTTTCAAGTTTAGGACGATAGCCACTAGTCTATCTGTTCTGTGAAAGTAGCAGTGGCAAAATACCCTTTTAAAAGTTGGGTACATCAATCTTTGCCAGTGTCCTACAGCAAGCAAACATGGTCTAATGGTACAAACCCCGAGTCTCTACAACGTTTGGTTCCCGAGATATTAAACTTTGGAAAAAGTTAAAAAATTCACTAAGTGCCACAGGCCAAATCCTTCACTCAGAAATTGTTTAGGAGCATGTTTCAGGCCAATCTGAGTCCATTAAAGGGCCACTTGTAGCTCAGTTGGTAGAGTGACTGATCTGGTAACTGGAGGGTTGCCAGTTCAATCCCCAGCTCTGGCTGGGTTAGATTGTCATTGTGTCCTTGGTCAATACACTTCACCCACTGTGACTGTTGGTGGTGGTCAGAATGGCAGCTGTGGAGACAGATGTCTGTTGTAGTTTAACCTCCACCAGACAGTGAATGAATAATGAATCTTCTGTCAAAGCTCTTTGGGTGTCTAGAAAGGTGCTAGATAAATCCAATCTATTATTATTCTGGAAAATTTGATCAACCACTAGTTGGTGCTATTGTTCACAGATGATAGTCATGTTCTGGGGTTCTCAGTCTGACTCCAATGGTTGCTGTCTTGTGTCTCTGTGACATTCCTAGCCAAAGACATCAACTGAAAAAGTAGGGGAGAGTGTAGCTAGGGTTACGGGTTAGGGTTAGGATAGAAGGTGTAGGGGAGAGTGTAGCTAGGGTTACGGGTTAGGGTTAGGATAGAAGGTGTAGGGGAGAGTGTAGCTAGGGTTACGGGTTAGGGTTAGGATAGAAGGTGTAGGGGAGAGTGTAGCTAGGGTTACGGGTTAGGGTTACGGGTTAGGATAGAAGGTGTAGGGGAGAGTAGGGTTAGGGTTAGGGTTACGGGTTAGGATAGAAGGTGTAGGGGAGAGTAGGGTTAGGGTTAGGGTTACGGGTTAGGGTTAGGATAGAAGGTGTAGGGGAGAGTGTAGCTAGGGTTACGGGTTAGGGTTAGGATAGAAGGTGTAGGGGAGAGTGTAGCTAGGGTTACGGGTTAGGGTTAGGATAGAAGGTGTAGGGGAGAGTAGGGTTAGGGTTAGGGTTAGGGTTAGGGTTAGGATAGAAGGTGTAGGGGAGAGTGTAGCTAGGGTTACGGGTTAGGGTTAGGATAGAAGGTGTAGGGGAGAGTGTAGCTAGGGTTAGGGTTAGGGTTACGGGTTAGGATAGAAGGTGTAGGGGAGAGTAGGGTTAGGGTTACGGGTTAGGGTTAGGATAGAAGGTGTAGGGGAGAGTAGGGTTAGGGTTAGGGTTAGGGTTAGGGTTAGGATAGAAGGTGTAGGGGAGAGTAGGGTTAGGGTTAGGGTTAGGGTTAGGGTTAGGGTTAGGGTTAGGGTTAGGGTTAGGGTTAGGGTTAGGGTTAGGGTTAGGGTTAGGGTTAGGGTTAGGGTTAGGTTAAAGAAACAATGTCTGTCCTGGACCCGGAAGGGTCCAGGAACAGAATGCACAGTCCATCACAACATTTCCCTTTCCAGAGTAGAAAATTGGCTTTAGTTTGTGTCATGGTAAAAATTATAGGTTAAATATTCCAAAAATTAGGCTTAATATATCCTTCAATCATTCCCTCTCTTCCTTTCTAATTAGTTTTTCTCATGAGTTTCAGTTTTCTTCATTGTGTGCAGGTCTTTGACAACGTTTCGGCTTCTCTGAGCCTTCATCAGGTCTGCTGCACACTGAGAGTCTGCCTGCTCTCTTATATACTCTGGCACCCCCATCTGTATTTCGTATCCGGCAGTTTGGCTCACGCCCCCTTTAAATCCTTTCCACAATTTAGATAAGCACCCTCTTAGCTTTTCCCACATTCTGAGACTTTTAAATTCCTTTTTTCAGGTTCACAGGTAAGTATAATGTTGTGGA
>SSNR01000944.1:8992-27704 GCA_006937965.1 Callopanchax toddi
CAGCCAGTGTGGTGAGGTAAATCGACAGGCCTAGTGTGTGTGTGTATGTGTGTGTGTTTTCCTTCCATGAATTCTTCTCAGTTTAGTGCTGCATCCTCTGAGGGCGAGTGTGAGTATGCACGTGTTTGTCCAGGATCTGACGCCCTGTGATGATGAAGGTGCTCCCTGGTGGGTGTTGGGTGGTTGACCAGCTGCACACACCCACACCCCGCCCTGTCCTGGACAATACCAGGGTGGTGTGCTGTCTCATACCTGGAGCAGCCGGATGGGCTTTGTGAAAACGCCTGAGAACTGGAACGTGAACCTCAACGTGAAGTCTGACTCCAATCTGCTTCCTGGAGGAACACTCACAGCCTCAAGTCACCTTCACACACAATAAAGGCTTCAGTATGGTGTCAAACCATACGGAAGAAACCATGCAAAAATAAATGTAAGTTATTTCTTTTAATAGTTTATTTTTTCAGTTTTCTGTTAGTTTTGCATTTGCACAATCATCTCAGTTCCCCTGAATCTGCACTCTCACCTACTGTCTATTGGAATTGTTGAGGGAATTTGTCGCTAATAGAAAAGCATATGCAGAAAAAAAATATATTTTTTTGAAAAGTATTAACAGCATGCCTTTAGACTGAAAGAGATTTTCCAAATCTACCATGATTCAGTCCCAGGAGCAAAGCAGGGTCCAGAGTGGACAAACCTGACGTTTGGGACAAAAGGGATTGTTTTACTGCTCCGGGCGTCATAAAATAAACTTTAAAAAGACAGCTGAAAACTTAAAATATACGTATCTTTGCAATGTTCCCAAGGCAGATTGAGGCCACCCAGATTTAAAGAACCTAAGCTGGCAGGGGCTGGACTAAGTAGCTGTCCCATGGAAGCGACAGGTCCCTGGGCAACATGACACAGTATGTAGTAATCAGGGTCACACAGCAGGAATGAAGACATAATCAAAGCAGATCTGTGGGAATAAAAGCACGGATCATGCTTTGTGACCCCTGGTAACCAGTCTCTACAGTTTGATGGGGACTTTTCCAGGGACGGACCCAGGGGGATGATTCTTTCATTTGCCTGCTGTGCAGAAAGTATCACAGTTTTTTTCCCTACTCTTTCTGTTCTTTTACTAAAACAGCATTTCTTTATGAAAGTTGCAATTCTTTATCTAAAAGAATTTGTGAATTTCCCCTAAAAAAATCAGTGTTTTCAAATGACATGCATGGGTTGTTTAATAAGGAAATGACTGTCTATCATTTATTGTAATCACACGTCTACTGTATGTGTCCAGCTCTGCCTTTTTGTTTACCAAACATACACATCGGTCAGAGTAAACTAGCAGAGACACTTCAGCGCTCAGAGGAAACTGTCACCTCTTGAAAGATGTGCGTAATCCTAAACATTTTCCCCACTTCCACTTCACTCTGCTGATGTAACGAGCCGGTTAAACCTCTCTGGGACTTGACTGCTGTGACGTCCACTGAATGTGGGAGATTTTGTGTGTTTTAGTTTTTACTGACCCAGACTCAGTCAGGACAGTGAAACTGAGGTCTTGATGTTCTGTATTCTTATATTTGACTTGGCAGTTCATTTGTGAAATTCAACAATTAAAGAAAAGGCTCCCAAATCTCCTTTGTGCTGCATCTTTTTCTCTTCGCATGCATTGGCTTCCCCGTTGATCCTCTTACTGACCTCTGCCAGCCTTTAATGATATAACACCCACAGGTCAGCGGGGTTATCAGAACCTGCTATCAGAGCCGTTTGGGCCCTGAGTGTGTAAAAGCTCCCATGAGACTGAAAGCGGTCCAATAAGCTGCTCCACGCTGACACAGCACCATGAAGTCACCCTGCAGACCTCCGCAGTCAGTGTCTCTGGACTGAAACCCAGATGTTTCTATTTGAGGGAGATGGTTCTTTACTCTCTGAGTTCCACGAAGCTGTTTTCATTTGATCTTGATGATCTGAGATGAGTGAGTTCTCTCTAGAGTTGATGACGTTTGCCAGGAGCCTTCAGACGCTAACGCAGACCGGTAGACTTGTCGGGAGCTTATGAGGCTGATCACTCAGGCTTCTCACACTCATCAGCTTTTGTTGAGAGTCTGCATTTGCTAGTAACAATCTGGACACGGGTGTTCTTATTCATTTTAGATTTTAGGTTTCATTTAGCAAAAAATGTTAAAGAAGCTATACTGACTGTTGTATTGGAGGTAAAGTTTTACTGATACAACTGAAGTTGTTCCTCCTGTTTCTTTTCCTCATCTGTTTGTCTTCTACAAATCTGGCAGGAACATTAACAGAAACAAGAGGAAGGAAAAAATGTTCCATCTTTTTCTTTTTATCAGACTGTCAGGCTGTTAATTAAAGGGGAGAGCGTTTCCATGAATTCACATTCCCTGAATGTTCGAATTATCTTTGTGGCAGAATGGGGCAAGGAGCAAAAGCAACAGGGGGCGAGCGGGAGGCTGTGTGTGTATGTGTGTATGTGTGTTTGGTGTTTGTGTTGTGTGTGCACTCAAGGCGATCTGAAGCCTTGAAAGATGGAAGACAGAGACTCAGAGAAACAGGACGTGATCAGAGTGAAATTTTAAAGTCAAGATGTTGCAAGATGATTGTTTTCTTCAACATTTCTGCTCACACTCCTTTTTCCTCCTGTTTTCGTTCTACATTCCTTAAAGTAACAAGTGTACTGGGATCTAAGTGAAATTAAAACAATACCCTCGCATGAATTTGTTCAATCATGCTCACAGTTTTCCTGGTTCTCATAAAACGTGTAGAAAAAACTTAATTCTTGGTTCAAATGGTAAAGACAAGAACAACAAAGACTGGAAGTGTTTATGCCTTTTTCTAGACAGTGATAAACCAGGCCTGTTTCTTCCACACCATATCTGTTAATCTGATATAATTAAACAAGTAAAGCCAGCTTCATACCCCCAAGACTTCCAACCCTCTTCAAATCTATAGGTCACAAGTTTCTTATGGCCTGTCCTGCAGGTGGTGGGTCCATCATAGAGTGGTATCCAGGAGCTCATCAATAAACTTTGTCCAGAACCAATGAGCTCTGGAAGACTATACCCTAGTTTTTGTCCCTGACATTCAACTCTGGATTGGAAGCTTCTTCCTTAAATGGAGAAGTTTGAGTCTCTTGGGATCTTGTTCTCGAGTGAGTGTAGAATGGAGCAGGAGAATGATAAACAGATTAAGGCATCTTCTTCAGGGATGCAGATAGTGTACTGATCTGGTGAAGAAAAGCCTGAATCAAAAGGCAAAGCTGTCATTTCACCAGTCGGTGTATGTTCCATCCCTCGCCTACTGTTATCAGCTCTGGGTAATAGTCAAAAGATGGAGATCCCAAATACAAGTGACTAAAATGTTTTTTGTTGTTGTTTGTTTTTGTGGTATGGTTGTGGAACAACTTAATTACAGTTGTTGGTGTCATTTCCTGTCACTGTTCAGGTTTAGACATGTATAGTTTTAGCTAGTTTTCAGGTTACTTTAAGAAAATCAATCAATTTGTTAGATTTAGGAAAACGAAGATCGAACATCAAGTCATGGCATCAGTTTAAAGAGGAAGAAGAAAAACAAGAAGACTTGTTTATGCTGTACAACATTTAAAGTCTTTGACCTACAGTATTATGTGAGCTGTTGGGTCTTGTTACCCCAGCAGTAAATCGAGGGACTCTTGCTGTTTTCAGTGGTGCCAGGGTTGTCTCCAGTTCCACCATTTAGGTTTGTTCAAAGCATGCAAGCAGGAGACAACAAGCATTTGTTGTTTCATCATTTTTGAAAATGTGTTTCACTGCTGGATGAGAGAAAATATGAACAACAACAAAAATGTCATCAGTTTTGAAGCATTTTAGTAAAATTCTGGTTTGTGTCCTACAGTCTGTTTCTTATAACGAACTCAGCTGGACTGAGCCGTCCCCTCTGGACTGAGCCGTCCCCTCTGGACTGAGCCGTCCCCTCTGGACTGAGCCGTCCCCTCACTCTTCAGGCTAACCACAGCTATAGGCAAACATGCAGACCCTGAAAATCACCAATGCACCATTAAAGGCCAGGGTTCTGCTTTCTCATCATGCAGTCTGCCTGGCTTCCTTATCAGCCTACAGAGCTTTTCATCTGGCCCTCTGGTCCTCTGCCACGCCACCAGGTTCTCGTTTAGCCTCCCACTCTGGGAGAGAAGCTGTTTAGAGGAATTATCTTTCATCCTTGTGGGTGGAAATGGTCTCTAGTGTAGGTCACATCAGCTAGAAAACTTATACGTTTTTCTGTTAGTATTTCTTGATTTCATTCCTAACTTGGGACTCAAATTGAGCTCTTTTGAGGGACCTTTTTTTGAGGACCTTTCTAAATCTAAGTGGTGCCGAGTGTGTTTGTTTGTTGAGGTCAGCCTAACTGTGCTGCACCCACTCAGCTGGGTGAAGTGTTTATGATGACATATAGATTTTAGAGGAGGCTAAGCTGGAACAAGTCTGCTGCTGTCACACATACAGTAGGCGATGCGTTTGAGTAGTTTGCTTTAGTGCTCAGACCTGGTGATCGGGACCTGCTGTCAGGCACAAAGAGCCCAGCTTTGGCCCTCATCGGCCCCCGGCTGAGGGACTATACGAGCATTAATTCTGTTCTGTCAAACCCTGTCAACCCCTGCTCATTACACCACTTACTGGGAAACCTCTGGTGTATACCTCAGCTTAAATATGGGACAATACCTTTGTGGAATGTGAAAAAGCAACAGTGCGCTGTGGGAATATTACACGAAGGCTGAGAGCTGAGAACCCGGGTTTTCCTGGCAGTGATGAAAACCTGGGCATTTTTTAAAGGCTTTATAAAGAAAAGTAGCAGAAATAATGTGTGTGGCATTTAAAGGATTTCTCAGCTGTTTTGAAGCAGATTTATGTGTAAAAGGTATAAATAATAACACAAGATAATGGCTGTTAAGGGATTGCTGCTAACTTGACCCTTTTACGGTCACAACAGCTATTTAAATCGGTTTTTACATGCATGTCTGTGTGTTACTTGCACACCACTAGTATATCACGGTATAGTAATGTGTGGAGTGACAATAACATTCTTTTTAAAAATGATCTATTGGTTTAAATGATCTATAAAGGAAGCTTAATTTGTTGTTTTTTCAGTCAGTCTAACCTTTTTAAAAATACTTAGGAAATGTAATAATCAGCTTTAATCTCCACGCATAGTGGAGAACATGCAGTGCTTTTTTGCATCTAATGATCGAGACTGAGATTTTCTACCAAATAACAGAAATGTAAAGGTTTATAAACATCTGCAAGAAACAGTTATATGTGATATGTTTCTTGGTTTTAGCCATTAGCTCATCAGTCCTGTATCAATTAAGCTATTTCTTCAAACTGAGGCTGTTCAGAAAGCTATGAATGAATGATTAAACTCACCTTACTAATACTGCACCATTTTACAGCAAAGGTCATTTTTAAGTGATTTACAAACTGTAACAAGTCTGATTTTCATCAAAACAAGACCAGATTCAAGGCTAATTGTATCCATTCAGTTGGATTCAATTGTAATTGAATCAGATGTCATTTAGAAAAAGTTTTATCTAATGCATCAAAACCCTCAACTCACTGTGAGTAAGAACAGGGTGGCAGTGGACAGGAAAGCTTCATTTTAATAGGAGTAAATAAGATATTAAACTTCAGTTTTACCAAGAAACACACAAAACACACTTAGTTTTTCTTTTTGAAATTTAACACTACTTGTAGATTTTTTAAAATGATGCGATTCCTTAAGTGACATCCTAATCGCGCTATGCTGTGAGAAGACTCCTGTTTGTAGGGTTGTTTAAGACCTAAAACATCTCCAGGGTAGCATCTTTTTTTCTCCGCTCTCCTAAACTTTCCTTACCTTCAAAGTCAGATTGTTCTTTTCACAGACTCAGCAAAACACCTCCAGCCTGCTTCCATTAAAAATAATTCAAGCTGAACTTTAGTTGGTTGCAAACGATTTTTTTTTATTTTTGAACTCAAGAGTTGCTGTGTCAGCATGTTCGTGCCATTTGCACATGTGTTCTAGCTCTTGCTGCAGATGCGTACAGAAAAGATCTTGTGTACCTCTCTCTCTCTCTCTCTTTGGTTTGAGCTTTAGGGGTTATATTTGTGGCTTGTCTCCCCCTGCTGCGTTTGCAAGCCATGAGTGATGATCGCAGATCTGACCCCACATCCCTCCCTTGTCCTTTTTACTCCCATTCTGACGCTCCCCAGGAGAAGCAGCTGCTCTGTGAGCTCATCCCGACTGTAAATAAACCCTCTCTCTCTCTCTCTTTTCCTCTCTCTCTCTTACTCTCATGCTTTTGGGGCTCTATCTCTCAGCTTTCCCTGCTCTTATCATGCCAACCTTTCCTCAAGGAACACATCTCTCTCCCTTTGTTGCTGATTTGTCTGACAAGTTGTCAGCAGACCTGGAGAATAAAGTTTTTCATGCTTCAGAAGCGTCTGACGCTGCAGTAATGATGTACAGAGGACTCCAGATAACTACATTGGCAATTTGTTACATATTTAGCATGTGTGCATACATTTATGTTAGACAAGCTGAAAAGTTCTTCCTCAACCTCATAATTCAGTTTGTGTAAAACTAAAGGTTTTTCACAGTCTGCCATAGCTGATCTTAGCTGACCTTGAACCTCCCTTCGTGCATGCTTCTTGAACCTTCACCTACATTAGCGAAAGCCAGATTCTGCTGATGAAAAATGCACCAACACAATGCAGCAGCGCCAATTCAGGCCGACCGGGAAGGAAAAATTAGCAACACATCCTCCACACGAAAGCTCCGGCCCAGTTCATCATCATATGTAACACATCCGCTCATTCTACTAATTCATGTCCGCTCCTCAGATTGCCTTATCCACTTCTTCACGCTCTGGCTCACAAATATCCAGGAGTGTTTGCTCAATTCGATGACAAAACAATGACAGATAAGACGGCTTGATTCCTGCAAGATGTGCGATGAAATGCATGAATCACGGCAACAAGAAAGGGAGGGGAAAAAAGAGGTTTAAGACTCACCGGTTTTCAGCAGGATCCTTTTTAATCTTAAAGATGATCTTGCTGAACGTAACAGACAGATACAATTTATTTGTGGCTTGTGGTTTGCCCACCGCAGCTCTTTTGGCTCAGCTTTAAACCCAGAGTCTCTCTTGTGCTGAGGAAGAGGCCTAAATGCGGTCAATCTTACCCTCAACACGAAAGGATGAGTCTAATTAAAACACAGTGATTCAAAAACCAAAAGCAGCTTTTTGAAAGTGGGATGACGAGGTCGAGCTCAAAGTTTTTTACTCATCAAACAAAGACAAATTGTTGACTGATGACTGCCTTTAAATGATTAAAAAGTTGGGTTTCTGAGTTTGTTTGATACTTTAGAAGTTTTTTAAAGATTCTTCATAACATCGAGCTTAATTGCTTCTATCTTGGATGCTTTTTTGCAAACATATGCGTGCAACACCTTGGTCCTGCAGCAACTGGATCACTAAAGTTTGTGGAATCCAACGCCTGCAGACAGTTAGGTAATGACAGAACAGAAGTCCATACTCATTTAGAGGATGTAAACACATGGAGCTCTGTGGAATGTCTTGCATATGACAAACAAACCACTTTGGGTTTTGAGCTGAGGGGGTTTAAAGCCCAAAACAAGAGCAACGACAGATAAGACTATCAGGAGTCCACCACGCTCCTTCCAAACTTCACTTTCATCTTGCTGTCACTGTGATTAGTTTTGCTTATTTTCTTGTAATTTCTGTTTTCCTGTCTTGTGTTTAATGTCCTGATGTATCTCCAGATACTATTGCTGTAATTTATCCAAATAAGAGGCCTTGGAGATTACGTGGGAGAGCTGAGAAAAAGGCAAATGCATGCAGGAGGTGAATGCTGGGATGTAGTTTAAATGTGCAACAGGGCTTTTGACCAGACAAATCAAATAAAGCAGAAAAGAAACAAATCTGCGTATATCAAACTAAACTAGACTATTTAGTCTGTTCCATAACTGCCCAAGGACTCATTGATACACACTTCTGCAAAAACATTGCATCACTGCCAACACTGGCTACACGTAACTGTCTCGTTTCTGCAGTTCTCCTGTTTCTTGTTGGGATAATCAGAGATGACCTTTGGTGCAGTGACTCAGCTCAAAACAGGTTTTCAGCTCGCTCACAATCAGATCTAACAAAGGCAATCAGTTGTTATGAATTTCTTTTGTATAACATCTTTGTTCAGACATATTATGAGGAGATAACCTTTGATTTAAAAGAAATTCGAGCCACAGGGTGTGGAGACGAACAAAGAATGGCCAAATGATTCTTCACTCACATAACAGAAGGTGAGTTTCAACTGATGCTCCAGGAGAGTTTGAGTCTGACCATTTTTTACCTCTGCTAATGAATTGTATCCTAACTGGATATACTGTATAATGGTTCTCTGGAGCTAAAACAAGTTCAAACCAACTTCATGGTGCAGTGCATCATGGGAAAGCACCATCGATATGAGGTCTGAGACATGTGTGCTGCTCTAATGTTCGAACTACCATCTTGGAAGTCTTTATTCATCTGTTTTTGAATTTGCATTTTCCAGAGACTCCATCTTATTCCAGAAGCACGCCTGCTCCTGCATCTCCATCATGTTGTGGTTCTTTTTACAATGATATGGAAGGAAGGTCATCTTCCTCAGTTCTTGTTTTTCTGTTTATCTGATGCTTTCATGTTGGCTAATGAATATTAAACGTTTTCTGTCTTGAAATCTTTCCTCATTTGTGAAATTTCATCTTTTAATTGACAGAATCTTTTAGTTGCTTCATCTCTTTCTTCTCTGTGTTCGGTGCCTTTCTGTCTTCATACATGACATCCTTTTCCAAATGAAAAGCTTTTATGTGTTTTTATTTTTTTGGCATGACATTTTTCAATCAACACTTTTTTCAGTTCTTTTTGCCTCCCTGGGCTGCTCCTTCAGGTGGACCTTGCTTGTTACAGTCATTTCTTCGCATTCACCTTCGAAGTTCTCCGTCTTCTTTCATTTTAAAAGCCGTTCTTTTGATTTCACTTTCTTTCAGTTTATTTCTGAAGGACTTCCTGTCTTTTTCAGACTTTTCTTCTGTCAGTTGAATGGCACTACTAATTTCCTGAAACTGAGAGGCCTATCACTCTGTTTATTCCACCCTTTTGCCTCTCAAATTCTTCTTTATTTAAACCAAAATTAACCTATTTACAAATTTAATGATTAGTGTTTTTACTTTTAATGTGAGGTTAAATCTTTTTTAAATTCTCTCCAGGTGTTAGCCTGTCACTGTTTTTTTTAATTAGATTTTGTTTCAGATAGTTTTTAAATAAAACCCAATTAGTGTTTTAGCCAACCTTGACCAATCATTTGGATTTTAGCACCGAGTTAGCTCCAGGGTATTTAGTAATTATCGTGCTCTAAGAGACCAGCTGTAGGGTAGTTAGTTCAAGGTTTGAACCAGCTTGCACCAACTTTGAACTAATTTGACCTCACTGTTAGTTTTTTGCAGAAGTCTGCAAAAGACTGCAAAGTCTGCAGGGCAGACCTGAAGGTCTAGTTTACGAGGCTAGAGATCAGTTATTTCTCAATGTAAATTTGAAATGGTGAAGGATTTTTCAGCAAAAGCAGTAAAACGTATTATAGATTAGAAATCTGAGCATGTAAAACCCAGATTTAGCTTCCACAGACCGTCTTATGGTCTAGATGAGCTTCCCTTTCGAATGTGAAAAGGAGTATGAGACATTTTGACCGAGGGCTGCTGGGAAATTAAACCTCATGTTTATCCAAAACAAATTAATTAGGCAAAATCTACAATCCTACAATTCTAAGCTATTAGAAAGTTTATTCAAACAGTCAATAATGTAATACCACTTGTCCAATTACTGATTTCAAGAACTTTTCTGTTTTATGTTCAAACACTCCTCCTTTAAGTAACCCCATTAGATCTATGAACCTCGTAGATATTTGGAGGCTCCAACACCCCACTGGCAGAGATGACTCTTTTTTTATTCTCATGTACACAAATCATATACAGGAACTGACTACTTTCTACCCAAGCTAAATTGACTTCTGAGGTAACCAGCACCAAATACTACAACATTTTAATTTCGATCACTGAACCATTGAATTAAAAATAGATTTAGGCAGGACAAAACCCGTATTTGACTGGCGATTAGACTCGCTACTATACCTATAAGCATTTTTCAACAAACAGCTAACCTTATAACAGACTATCTATCCCATAATGACACATCTGATGTTACAGATGGGAAGCTGTCAAAGGTGTTACACATGGCCAAATCACAGCCTACGAGGCAAAGCTGAAAAAAGATAGACAGAGGGGAATGTCAGAAGTCACAGCTCAACTGTCAATCCTAGAGAGTGATTTCCAACGGACTTGTCGTCAGGGTTGAGTCCACTACTCTTTGCTTTGGTAATCAAACCCCTCACCATCAGTAGGAATCACCCCTCTATTGCTCCTCTACTCCTGGGTAAAGTCGACCACCATATTTTGCTCTATGCGGACGATATAGTGTTTCTTTCTCACCCTGAAAAATCTATTCCTCCTCTGCTCGAACTTATTCATAAATTCGGTGAACTGTCGGGCTACACTATAAATTGGGACAAAAGTGAATTCCTATCTCTCAAAAACAACTTATATCCAAATGTTCTTAACAGCTTACCCTTTCATATTGCTACAGATGGGATCAACTATTTGGGCTTGGTTATCCCCAAAGACCCCAAACTAATTTATAAATTTAACTACCTGAATTTATTAGAAACATTCAAATCTAACATTTAGGCCTGAAGGTCACTACCCTCATCCATGATAGGACGTGTGAACGATATCAAAATGATGGCTCTTCCCAGCTCCTCTATCTTTTTCAAAATTTCCTCATATTCATACCCATAACATTTTTTTAAACTTCCATAATTCTCTCTTTCATTTGGGGATTCAAGACACATCGCATTTCCAAAAAACATATTCCCAAACCTAAATCTGCAGGAGGCCTTAGTCTGCCTAATTTCCTGCATTACTATTGGGCCGCGAACTGTAGGGCCTTGATGTAGTGGCAAAATGCGTACCCAGGTAATATCACAGACTCCATCCCCGCATGGCTTGAATCAGGCTCCTCACTCGAGAAAACTTGTCTCTCGTTTGGTCGGCACTACAGCCCTTGCTCCTACCTCGCACCTAAAAGAAGCCTGGGAGAAAGATCTGGGTAATGGGATCAGTGCTGATGAATGGGATTCCTGCCTTCCTACCATCCACAGCTGCTCAATAAACTCTATATCAACTCATCCAATACAAAGTAACCCATAGACTTCACTATCCCTGCACTAAATTACATTCTTTTATTCCCTCTGTTTCCCCAATTTGTCCAAAATGTAAAGCAGCAGAGGGCACCCTCAGTCATCTGTCTTGTCCCAAACTAAACCAATTTTGGTCAGGTATTTTCAGATGCCTCTGCATGATCCATGGCTGTGATATCATTCCAGACCCATACACTGCTATACTGGGCGGGTCCCAACGTCTCACTACTTTAACCCATTTTTTTACAAAAAGACAGCACAATATTGCTTGGTCATTGCTAAAAGAAACATTTTAACCTTGTGGAAGAGTGAAAAGGTGCCGTTGTCTCAGGTCTGGATGTCAGCAGTCATTAACTTTCTGCAACTAGAGCGGATTTGACACAGCGTTTGTTTGACCTCTGAGACCTTTGACAAAATGTGACAGCTTTTTATGTTATGTTTGATGAGACTATAACTTCGGAAGTACTTGTATGCGCTACTTGCCGTGTACATTTCACTTTGTATAGATAATTTTATGAATGGTGCTGACTACTCTATTCATAACAAAGCTTTGCAGTATGTCTGAGCAGACCTAACACTTCTGTTTTTCTTTAGGTTTTTTTTCCATTTACCCTTTTTTGTGTGTATGTATCTAAAATATATAATATATAAAAAATATAATGTTATATAAATATAATACATATTATATTCAGCTGATTTAACTTTTATACTGTTTACATTAGTTTGTTTCTTTATGGGGGAGGAGTGGGTATTCTGTCCCCTTCTGAATTCATTTGTTTTTGTTTGCACCATACATTGCTTTTATTGACATTATTTGTAAAACTGAAAATCTGTAAATAAAATTTAAAAGGCTTTCCTCTTTTCTTCTTCTTTTTTATACTTTTCTCTTAATTTTTATTTTGTTGGGAAACCGACAGTTTTTTTTTTTTGTTACTGCTAAAACGACCCAAAGATTCACTGTTCTGCCCTGAATAAGTTTTGTATATTAAAAAAATGCCTTGTAAGTTCACTTTTACAGAATGTTTACACAGC
Organism: Callopanchax toddi; assembly: GCA_006937965.1. NCBI lineage: Eukaryota > Metazoa > Chordata > Actinopteri > Cyprinodontiformes > Nothobranchiidae > Callopanchax > Callopanchax toddi. The sequence goes on from SSNR01000944.1 coordinate 21,340, forward strand.
TAAGTACTGTTGCTGTTATTGAACTTTATTTTGTTACCTGTAAGAAAGAAAAAAAGAGACATGTTAAAACTAGAAGCTTTTATTTTGAAGTCTGCTGGAACAAAGGAAACAGGAAGTAAGCAAGAGAATGCTTGAGTTGTGCAGGAAGAGAAAGCATGGCTGAATCCACATGTTAATTCTGGTGAATCTGAAGCAATCCTTCATGCAAATTCCTCAGAAAGCAATGGCTGTAAGTAGTAGTGTTTATTTGGACATGTTACTGTTAATATTTGTGGATTTTGGGTAGATTTTCTTACTTTGTTAAGATACAGTTGTTTTGTTTTAAGCTTTTGTTATACTTACCAGATACTTAACTGTGTTATTTGAAAGTATTGTTCTGCACACATTGTTACTTACCTGATGTCAATGTAGAAATCTTATGGAAATATTTTGTGTATTTTTTGTAGTTTCACTCTGATTCAACGCCATCATCTTGTACTGTCTGTTATGTATGAAGATATTAAAGGAGCAAGTTCGCTCATTTTCCTGGCTCTTGAAAAGGAGTTTGGCTGGCTGTTTATCTATGTTAAAGTGCCCATGACATCGGTTTCCATGTTTTCTGACTTATCTATCATGTTGCAACGTTGAGTTCTCACCTTAAACCTGCCAGAAAAAGCAAAAAACGGCGTCCATCTGTCTCCTAGTACAGCCAGTGAGAAGCTCTTCCAGATTTCAGACCCAGGTTTCAAACAGTTTTTTTCACTCCAGCCCGCTATGAGGTCATAGTGCTCCGGACTTGCTTATATGGTCAATTCTCCTCCCACATGCACGTTCACGACAACTGGAGCGAGGCAGTGCCGCCGCCATTGCCCATAGACCGTGTAGTGTTTAGTTTCAGTTTCGTTTCTCTTTCACGTGACGGCACTGCCCCCTGCTGCAGCAGAAGTGTCAGGCTGCCAAATAAGGAGAAACCCAGCAGAACCGGAAGGCGGCGCTTTCTTTTGATCTCTGAGTTGCTCGTTAGGAAATAATTACAGCGTATTTTGAGTTATAATGGTGCAACGCTAATCTAGAGGCATCAAAGATTACACCTGTTTAATATAAAGTGATTTAAATATGGAGTCACAGGCACTTTAAACACTTTGGAAGTACAACACATGGAGAGAACAGTACAGTGAAAAGCCATACAGTGAGAGGGATTAACTAGTGCAGCAATGGAATCACAGACAGAAGACAAAAGTGAAAGAGCTTCATCAGTGTCCAGCTCCAAACGCACTACTTCTTCAAGGTATTCAGTGGTCAGTGCTGCTGCAATAGCCAGAGCTGCAGCTGAAGCTGCACGTGCCAGAGTCACATTTGCTCATAAGGAGCTGGAACTGAAAAAGCAAAGAGCTATACTGGATTTAGAAAAGGCCTCTCTTAATGCAGACCTAGAAGCTGAAAAAGAAGCTGCCGCAGCAATTGCAGAGGCTGAAAGTTTAGAGGCTGCAGCAGCTGCAGAAGGTAAGGATATCACCAGCAATAAGAGCAGTGTCCCACCTCTGACAGTAAAACAGCGAACAGAGTCATATTTGGAAGACCAGGCCCATGTCAGACTCAGTCCTGCTAACACAACAATGCCCCTTCATACCAAAGTATCATCACCATTATTGAAACGGGAATCCAGTGAATTTGACCCATCTAACTGTCCTGATGCATCAACCAGGAAACCTCTTAATATTCCACAAAATGGACCTCAGCCAGCCTCAGAACAGCTGCCATACATCCATCATCAGCCTACATTGTATCCTCACTCATCTTTCAATTCCTATCAGGGAAAGGAGTCACCTGTAAAACCTCCTAGCCATTTTCCTATAAACAGCTCACCATACATTCCTCAGACTCAACTGCTCACATGATGGACTTTGCTAAGTACCTGGCACGCAGGGAGTTGGTAACTACCGGACTCACCAAGTTTGATGACCAACCCGAGAGTTTTAGAGCATGGGAGTCCTCCTTTGTTAATGCAACTCAGGGCTTAGAGCTAACAGCCAGTGAGGAATTGGATCTTTTAATAAAATGGCTTGGAAAGGAATCCTCTGAACATGTAAAAAGGATTCGTGCTGTTCATGTCACCAACCCCAAAGCTGCGCTTCAGTTATCTTGGACAAGAATTCAAGAGAGTTATGCCACTCCTGAAGTAACAGAAAACGCCCTGTTTAAACGCCTGGACAGCTTTCCTCATCTCGGTTCAAGAGAAAACATCAAATTAAGAGAACTGAGTGACCTACTCATGGAGCTGCTTGCAGCTAAGGAAGATGGATATTTACCAGGCCTCAGCTATCTTGACACCCCACGAGGTATTAACCCTATCGTTGAAAAGTTGCCAACAAACTTACAAGAAAAATTGCTTTCTGTGGGCTCAAAATATAAGGAACAATACAGGGTATCTTTTCCTCCATTCTGTTATTTTGTGGACTTTGTTAGCAGTGAGGCAAAAGCCAGAAATGATCCAAGCTTTGCAGTTGTTAACAATACTCGCTTGGGCGGCCACAGTGACAAATCCTTCACCAGGTTTGATGGGATAAAACCGGCTGTTGCTGTTCATAAGACTGACGTGGCCGCAGCAACAGAATCGACTACATTGCACAAAGCAGATATGGATAAAAAACATGGACATGATCTAGCTAAGTTCTGTCCACTTCATAACAAAGATCATCCTTTAGAAAAGTGTAGAACCTTTAAAATGAAGCCTCTGACAGAATGCAAAATGTTACTGAAAGAGTACAAACGTTGTTTCAGGTGCTGCTCCACTACTCACCTGGCCAGGGAATGTCAAGTGAAGATCAAATGCAGTGAATGTGACAGTGACCAGCATTGCACAACTCTGCATCCAGACATAATCCTTCCACCATCAGTGCCTCCCATGATGCAATCAGACACCGAGCAACTAAATGACACTCCTACTGAAGTAACTTCAAGGTGCACCAAAATCTGTGGAGAAGGTCTCCCCACACGATCCTGTGCAAAAACCTGTTTAGTACGGGTATTCCCAAAAGGAAAGCGAGAACAGTCAGTCAAGATGTATGCAATCCTTGACGACCAGAGTAATCGCTCTCTGGCAAGGTCTGAGTTTTTCCAGCTTTTTGGCATCCATGGGGACTTTTCACCCTACCTCATGAAAACTTGTGCAGGCACTACTGAAATGACTGGACGAAAGGCAGTCGGTTTCCAGATTGAGCCAATAAATGGTGAAGTGTGTTTGGACTTACCCCCTCTTATCGAATGTAATGAGATAATGAGCAACAGATCAGAAATCCCATCACCCAGTGTCGCTCTTGCACATACTCACCTGAAACCTGTGGCACCACACATCCCAGAAGTGGATCCTGAAGCAGAAATCTTGATCTTACTTGGAAGAGACCTGATACGTGTTCATAAGGCAAGGGAGCAAATCAATGGCCCCCATAGTGCACCCTTTGCACAACGTCTGGATTTAGGGTGGGTGATAGTAGGGGAGGTTTGCATTGACCAGCCCCACAAGCCCACTGTGGCAGTCTACAAGACTAATGTCCTTCAAAACGGATGTCCATCACTTTTGATGCCTAGTGAGTATCACAACTGTGTGAAAGAAAAAATGGGCTATGGCGGAAAGCAAAAATCAGACGTATCCTCCAGCACATCCAGTTATGGGACTGTGGGTCCCCCAGCTGAAGACAAGCTTGGATTTGGAGTGTTCATGAAAACTCCAAATGATAACAAACCTGCTTTATCATTTGATGACGAGATATTTCTCAAGACTAAGCATAAGGAGTTCTGCCAGAATGAGAAAAGGAACTGGATTGCTCCCCTACCATTTCAATCACCCAGGCCATACCTTCCACATCGCACATGTCAAAACCCAGCTGATCCGGTTACCAGGTCTATAGCATCTCAACTCATTCGAACCATGTGGTTTACAGGACCGATGTTCCTTCACAACCACCCTCAGCCTGAAACGCATGAGTCATACCAGTTGGTGGAACCAGAATTGAATGCAGAAGTTAGATCTGAACTGAGTGCTTGTGCCACACACATTAGTAAGGGAGAACTTACCTCAAAACGATTCCAACGCTTTTTTACATGGGAATCTTTACTGAGAGCAGTTTCCTTTCTAATACACCGAGGCCATTCATACAAGTCTGATGCACCCAGCTTATGCAAAGGGTGGCATAAGTGTAATGAACTTCGATCTCCAAAGGAGTTGGAAAGAGCCAAACAGGTCATTCTCATATCAGTCGAGAAAGATGCTTATCCAGAGGAGTGTGCTGCTTTGCAAGAAAACAAAGCAGTCCCATTGTCAAGCACAATACTGAGTCTCGATCCTCTTATGTATAAAGGTCTCTTGTGTGTCGGAGGACATTTGAAACACTCATGTTTGAGTTCTGAAATGAAAAACCCAATCATCCTTCCAAAAGGAAATCATGTCACAAAACTACTGGTGATGCATCACCACACAAAAGTGGAACATCAAGGGCGACAGTTTACAGAGGGAGCAATTAGAAATGCCGGCCTGTGGATTGTTGCTGGCAAACAACCGCAGACTTGGCGGAAAGCTTGAGACCCCAAAACCATATGTACCAGCTCCAGTTGAGAATTTTTGTGAAAAGGATCTATTCAAGTGTCAGTGGCAAAAAGTACAAGCGTTGGCAAATGAGTTTTGGACCCGGTGGCAACTCGCTGCAAAATTTAAGTGGGAGACATTGTGCTGCTTAAACAAAGTGGATCACCAAGTAATGATTGGGCTATGGGTCTGATAACTTCTACTGTTCCAAGAACCGATGGAAAGGTCCCAAAGTTGAGGTTAGGATGACATCCCAGGGCAAACAGAAGATGTTCCTGAGACCCATTTCTGATGTTGTTTTGCTTCTACCAAAAGAAGATCACAGTTCAATGCAGGACTGTTAAATTTGTATGGCATCAGCGATGCCAGACGGGGAGTGTTCTGCCCTGAATAAGTTTTGTATATTAAAAAAATGCCTTGTAAGTTCACTTTTACAGAATGTTTACACAGCTAAGTACTGTTGTTGTTATTGAACTGTATTTTGTTACCTGTAAGAAAGAAAAAAAAAAGAGACATGTTAAAACTAGAAGCTTTTATTTTGAAGTCTGCTGGAACAAAGGAAACCGGAAGTAAGCAAGAGAATGCTTGAGTTGTGCAGGAAGAGAAAGCATGGCTGAATCCATGTGTTAATTCTGGTGAATCTGAAGCAATCCTTCATGCAAATTCCTCAGAAAGCAATGGCTGTAAGTAGTAGTGTTTATTTGGACATGTTACTGTTAATATTTGTGGATTTTGGGTAGATTTTCTTACTTTGTTAAGATACAGTTGTTTTGTTTTAAGCTTTTGTTATACTTACCAGATACTTAACTGTGTTATTTGAAAGTATTGTTCTGCACACATTGTTACTTACCTGATGTCAATGTAGAAATCTTATGGAAATATTTTGTGTATTTTTTGTAGTTTCACTCTGATTCAACGCCATCATCTTGTACTGTCTGTTATGTACGAAGATATTAAAGGAGCAAGTTTGCTCATTTTCCTGGCTCTTGAAAAGGAGTTTGGCTGGCTGTTTATCTATGTTAAACACTTTGGAAGTACAACACATGGAGAGAACAGTACATTCACTACTAATATATTGCTAAATCTCATTTCTTAGATTAGATGTCAACATCTGTTTTGAATTTGCACATCACCTGAGTGGCACATCTCACCTCCAAAAGAACATTAAATGCTGAAGTTTCATATCTACTGTAGATTTTTTTTATTTTTTTTTTTGCAGCAGCAGCACACCATTTGGCTGATGTCCACATATGAGCTCATCTCAGGTTTTTTCCTTTTCCTAGAAACATGGCTGAACAGAACATAGAAACCAGATAAAGGCTATCTGCCTGAAAAGAGGACCACAAAGCTCATTGCTGGGGATTAGCATTGTGGCTCTTTGAGGATTAGACTTGAGTCATGCAGAACACTTAGCCAATTTGGGACAAAGATGCTGGGTTTAGATTTCTGTTGAGCCACAAATGTGTAACTCTTTTGACGTGTGTCAGCATTTATGATAAAAGCCTTCTTTATAAAGACTTTCAATGTTGTTTACTGGTACAACTATTCATCTTCTTGAATGTGCATTGTGTTTTATATTGTGCCAGTTTCACTCACTTTATTCTTAGAATGAAATTCCTAGAAAGCAATCACTGGATAAACATCTATAACTTATGGAGTCGACCACATTTAAGATGACCACCAGCTAATCCGCCTCACCAGACAGAAAACAAGCATAACTCAGTCAAATTTACATTTAATGAACAAAAGCTGAGAGTCATTCACAACACACCCTCGAATGCTAACATCCATCCATCCATTTTCT
>SSNR01000944.1:27714-43885 GCA_006937965.1 Callopanchax toddi
AATGAACTTCGATCTCCAAAGGAGTTGGAAAGAGCCAAACAGGTCATTCTCATATCAGTCGAGAAAGATGCTTATCCAGAGGAGTGTGCTGCTTTGCAAGAAAACAAAGCAGTCCCATTGTCAAGCACAATACTGAGTCTCGATCCTCTTATGTATAAAGGTCTCTTGTGTGTCGGAGGACATTTGAAACACTCATGTTTGAGTTCTGAAATGAAAAACCCAATCATCCTTCCAAAAGGAAATCATGTCACAAAACTACTGGTGATGCATCACCACACAAAAGTGGAACATCAAGGGCGACAGTTTACAGAGGGAGCAATTAGAAATGCCGGCCTGTGGATTGTTGCTGGCAAACAACCGCAGACTTGGCGGAAAGCTTGAGACCCCAAAACCATATGTACCAGCTCCAGTTGAGAATTTTTGTGAAAAGGATCTATTCAAGTGTCAGTGGCAAAAAGTACAAGCGTTGGCAAATGAGTTTTGGACCCGGTGGCAACTCGCTGCAAAATTTAAGTGGGAGACATTGTGCTGCTTAAACAAAGTGGATCACCAAGTAATGATTGGGCTATGGGTCTGATAACTTCTACTGTTCCAAGAACCGATGGAAAGGTCCCAAAGTTGAGGTTAGGATGACATCCCAGGGCAAACAGAAGATGTTCCTGAGACCCATTTCTGATGTTGTTTTGCTTCTACCAAAAGAAGATCACAGTTCAATGCAGGACTGTTAAATTTGTATGGCATCAGCGATGCCAGACGGGGAGTGTTCTGCCCTGAATAAGTTTTGTATATTAAAAAAATGCCTTGTAAGTTCACTTTTACAGAATGTTTACACAGCTAAGTACTGTTGTTGTTATTGAACTGTATTTTGTTACCTGTAAGAAAGAAAAAAAAAAGAGACATGTTAAAACTAGAAGCTTTTATTTTGAAGTCTGCTGGAACAAAGGAAACCGGAAGTAAGCAAGAGAATGCTTGAGTTGTGCAGGAAGAGAAAGCATGGCTGAATCCATGTGTTAATTCTGGTGAATCTGAAGCAATCCTTCATGCAAATTCCTCAGAAAGCAATGGCTGTAAGTAGTAGTGTTTATTTGGACATGTTACTGTTAATATTTGTGGATTTTGGGTAGATTTTCTTACTTTGTTAAGATACAGTTGTTTTGTTTTAAGCTTTTGTTATACTTACCAGATACTTAACTGTGTTATTTGAAAGTATTGTTCTGCACACATTGTTACTTACCTGATGTCAATGTAGAAATCTTATGGAAATATTTTGTGTATTTTTTGTAGTTTCACTCTGATTCAACGCCATCATCTTGTACTGTCTGTTATGTACGAAGATATTAAAGGAGCAAGTTTGCTCATTTTCCTGGCTCTTGAAAAGGAGTTTGGCTGGCTGTTTATCTATGTTAAACACTTTGGAAGTACAACACATGGAGAGAACAGTACATTCACTACTAATATATTGCTAAATCTCATTTCTTAGATTAGATGTCAACATCTGTTTTGAATTTGCACATCACCTGAGTGGCACATCTCACCTCCAAAAGAACATTAAATGCTGAAGTTTCATATCTACTGTAGATTTTTTTTATTTTTTTTTTTGCAGCAGCAGCACACCATTTGGCTGATGTCCACATATGAGCTCATCTCAGGTTTTTTCCTTTTCCTAGAAACATGGCTGAACAGAACATAGAAACCAGATAAAGGCTATCTGCCTGAAAAGAGGACCACAAAGCTCATTGCTGGGGATTAGCATTGTGGCTCTTTGAGGATTAGACTTGAGTCATGCAGAACACTTAGCCAATTTGGGACAAAGATGCTGGGTTTAGATTTCTGTTGAGCCACAAATGTGTAACTCTTTTGACGTGTGTCAGCATTTATGATAAAAGCCTTCTTTATAAAGACTTTCAATGTTGTTTACTGGTACAACTATTCATCTTCTTGAATGTGCATTGTGTTTTATATTGTGCCAGTTTCACTCACTTTATTCTTAGAATGAAATTCCTAGAAAGCAATCACTGGATAAACATCTATAACTTATGGAGTCGACCACATTTAAGATGACCACCAGCTAATCCGCCTCACCAGACAGAAAACAAGCATAACTCAGTCAAATTTACATTTAATGAACAAAAGCTGAGAGTCATTCACAACACACCCTCGAATGCTAACATCCATCCATCCATTTTCTTTAACTGCTTTATCCTAAACAGAGCGTAGCGGGGGGGGGGGGGAGGTGCCTATCTCCAGCAGTCAGCACCAAATGGTTAGAACTCATATTTTCTCTACATCAGATTATCTTAGTTTAGAACGCTGGCATAAAAGACTGCAACAATTAGTCAAACAACACTGACTAGGATTGTTTTTTTATTGTCATCACATTAACAGAGCCTTCAACAGACAGCTCCTCTCACAAAGAATCAGACAGGTTTTAATAACTGCAATGCACTACATGACCTCTAGAGTCATTTGTTATTTTTTGCCAAGACTACACACAGCTCTACCAGCGAAGAAGAACTTAGAGCGAACACGAGCATGTGTGCAATGGCAAATCGGACAGTGGCGGGTGAAAGAAAAAGCATCAATATGCTGCTTTTGTAATGATCCATTCCCCTTTAGGTTGTGTTAGTTTAGTTTGCTCCTTTTTGTGTTTTCCTATGCTCCTCCTCTTGTCTCCTTGCACACTCCTCCTCAGGTGATCTCAGCCGTTAATCATCCCTTGATTACTTTCCCCTCATTTATGTTCCTCAGTTCATCACTCCTTGTCAGATGCTATTGTTTGTCTGTCTCTGCTCACCAGTCCTGTTCCCTGTGGTGCTGTCATTTTAAGTTTGGTTACTCTTTAATAAATACATTTCAGTTCATCTGCTGTTTCCTGCTGCTCTCTCATCTGCACCTGGGTCCTGCTCAACACAAAACATGACAGCTTTTTGTGTTTTTGTAAATTGGAGTAAAGAAAATAGTGAGTCTCCTCTAACTAGTGTTTAGTTAGTTAAAAATCCAGTTGTTTTCATCGATTGAAAACTGCTGTGAAAAGTCCTATTAATGCAGAGAGGTGGACTAAATGGAGCAGGTGGGGTAAGACATGGACTGGAGTCCAGAACAGGAGTTGGACCCACAGGAAGTCGATGTTTATTGAAATAACGGGGTACTGAATTAGTTATTAGTTGCAACCATAAAAGGCAGGAGGTGATATTCATCTATTTAGAGATTTTCAGGTCTTTCATTTTGTTTTACTCTGTCATTGTTGATACATATCTTTGTTGTGTGTCCAAAAGTAAACACCATGAGATAAAAAGCAGCACATCTCTGACAAAGTTGTCAAATTAGATGTCACCTGCTCATCACCAGAAGTGCTTTTGCTGTCATGGTTGACATGATGAATGCTGGGGCAGTAGTGGATGATTCCTGTGAAAGGATAAAGTGAGTACACAGTGTCTCTGGGCTACGTTTGGTTGTGACCCACTTGTGTTTGAAGATGTAATCTCCTATTTGACTTTCTTTCAGCGGGCAGGATGGGAGGGTGCTGTCCCCAGCAGCTCCCCAGGGCTACTACATCCATCTATATCAGAGACAGGCAGACTCTCCTATAAACACCCATTAAAACTCTGGAAATGACAGTGTTGCTAAAAGCTATAAGATCCACTAGAATAAGGTCTACAGACCAGGAGGATTTAATACAGCTATTTGTGTCTTTATCTCCTGTGCATTGAAAGGTCTTGCAAAAGTGAATAACACATCAAATAAAGCGTGCTTTTATCAGCACTTAAAACTGACAACACAAGTAACTCCTGAGTTGTTTTTCTTCAGATAAGACACTCACTTTGGCGCAGATAAGGAAAATACTTGGTCTGATTCACTCATAGTCTTAAATTACAAACTAGCCCACGTGTGAGACCTGTAACTTCACTACTGAAGATATATTCAGCAGAAAACCTTACGTATAGCATCAGCCTGATGATCAAAATACACTTTAAAGACATTTGGAACAATCTGTGCTCTGTCTAAACATTGTATGATGACAAGAAAATCCTTTTACAAGACACTTAACTTCATGTCTGGTTTCTTTTAGAGACCAACTCCAACATCTTTCCCAGGGTCGTTTAATCACAAGTGTCGGGGGGAATCTGCTAAAAACCCTTAAATTAACATTTGAAGACTGTGATTAGTCCATTACTTGTGGCAACACAAAGTTCATAAAGTGACGATATTCTTATTTATATGGACCAAATATGACAATATGAGAATGAATGTGGTGAACTGGATTTAAGCGACCCGTTTCGGGTGCCTTCGTGTCTGAGGAAGGCTGGGTAATCTTGAGGATTGATGTTGAGCTGCCCTTTACTCTCCAAGGGTTTTCCTTATCAGATAATAAACCAAACTGGAGGATTCACTAGGTTAAAAGTTTTCAGCTAATGAGATGGAAATGATGTAATCAGATTCATCTGTTGTTTGTTTGATGGACCAGTCCGAGTCGTGCAGCTACTCAGGCGCTGTGGGGTGAGCTGAATAAAGTCTGCAAACTCAGAGAGAAAAGGCTGACGCACACTTCTTTTGTTTTTGTTTTTTGTCAGTGATGTTTGTTTTATTGTAGGTTTTATGTAATGAAGAGTTTTTTTTAGCTTACAGCAGCTGAGTTATTATGGCCATTTCCTCATGATGTCTTTATGTGGCACCAGAAGCATTAAGTAACTCATAAATGTAGTTGTACAACACATCATCTTTTAGTGAGTTTTAAGTTTCAAAATAACAAAATTACATCGTCTATCAGGAAAAAAGGCAATAGGACAGTTTGAATCTGTCACCTAAAATGTGTAGTACTTGCTTTCTGTCTGATCTAGCCTTTCATGTTCACATAGTTTCATTTAAAAAGCCTCTGTGATTCTTCTGTTGGACAGTCTTAGGCCCAATCCCAATACTCGCACTTGCACCCTCGCGCCCCTCAGTTGCGCGTTCCTGCTGAGGTGCGCGAGTGCTTAGGGTGTCCCGATTCTCCTGGGTGGAGACTCCGGACCCTATCCCCGCCCCCTTTTCCACCCTCGTTACGCACTTCGCCGAAGTCTGCATCGGAGCGGACTTCAGCCAAGGGTATTACCCATAAGTCATTGCTGCATTAGAATCTCGCGAGAAGGTAGCGGTTCCTCCACTTTATTTTGCTCTAAATAATTACTTGTTGCTGTTTCAAAAATTATTTTGAGCAGCAAAACAGCAGAAACAGCGACTGGCTGCTCCATTTTGAAGAGTAACACAAAAATAACAACAGGATAACAAATAACAAATACATACGAAGCTTTTAAAGTGGCCTGTTCTCCCCAAAGTTAAATAAATGTTATTTAAAATCATTAAGGATTCTACCCAGCAGCAGCAATGTTTAGAAAGAGATTCAGGTTTGGAGCCTTTCTGTGGTTTCTGCTGTAAGGACGATGAAAGAACTGATCATCTTTTGTTTCTCCTCAAACTCTGGCTAAATTCTGTCAGAACCTGGTGGATTGGATGAGAATAAAAATAGAAGAAATGACAGCAGTACAGATTTTATACATCAGTTTGTCAAAAGATCTTTTTATGTTATGTAATATTGTAATATGGGTAAATATCATATTCATAAATGTAAATGAAAAACCAGAAACCTCCATAAATGATTTAAACATTGAATTCATTCATCACATCTCTGGTGTTTATGAAAAATCTATTTAAGGATAAAGTCTAAAAAATATTTGTCTTTTTAAGTAATGTGTGTTACATTAGATCAGTAAAGCCTTATATATTCACATGTTGATGCTCAAACAGTTGATACCAGCTGACAGACCTTGTAATGATTGTTTGATGTTCTATTTTGTTGTATTGAACAGTTGTTGCCTCCCATTGAGAGTTTGGACTTTTTTGGTGTAAATAAAGGTTTGGAAGAAAACCTGATTTGAAGCCGCGGAGACACGTGACCTGATCGCTGTCCCAAATGCTGCAGTTAACTTGTTCACTACGCACTCGAACCCTTCTGTGCACTTCTACCAAGTGCACTTCACTGAAGACCGTAGGGTGGAAGTGCGAGTATTGAGACAGGGCCTTACTTTACCAGTGTATTTCTGGGTACCAGTTTGAAGTTAGTTGTGTTGGAAGAGGCTGGTGTCTACTGGTCCACCACCTGCCAAAGATATAGTTATAAAAATAAAGTAAAATAAGTCACAGAGAATAAGTTTCATATCATTTTTGTATGAGCATGAGAAAGTATCAGGTGAGCATAGGAAACCAATGTGTATTTTAGTGTCCCTTTAGGGATTCCGTAGTTTGGTGCAAATTTATAAAGAGGAAAAAAACACTTTAGTTGTCATCAACCCAACCCTGTAAATGGAGTTTATAAAACTTTACCAAACTGATGAATGAAACATTTCACACAAATCCCTCAAATTCCTAGAATAACTTTTCACAATAAAATGACAGAATAAATATTTATTTAAGGAGCTGTCCCTGCAGTCATTGTCCTGTAACGTGCTTTGTTCTGTTCAGGGTCATAGTCAGCGAGCAGGGAGGACCTGTGGGAGGAAACTGGAGTACTTGGAGAAAACTCACACATGGACAGGAAAGGCACACCACCTCCTCACAGAAAGACTCCAGCTGACCTGAGTTTGTCTTACTGTGAGGTGACAGTGACACCTTTACACCATCATGTAGCTGTTTGGGAGGCAACCATGGCCTAGGGGTAGAGAGGCTGCTCTTCAAGTGAGCATCCGTGGTTCAAGTCCCGGCCCAGTCATGTACCAAAGCATCCTTTGGCAAGATACTGAACCCCCAGTTGTGATGGTTATTCTGTTTTTCTCAGTGGGACATTATCTAAATAAATAAGGGTAAAAGTAGCAAAATATAATCAATTAATTAACTCATCAATGAAAGGTGGAATGCTCCCTCAATAATACTTTGCTTAATATGATAAAGTGCAGCCTAAACAAATTATTAGTATTAACTGCTCATCATTCAGGACTTATTGTATTTTTATACATGGAACACCCAAATTACTTCTGTCAGATATACAGCAGAGTCACTGCAGATTAAAAAAAACACTTCTTCTGTCAAGAAGGATTTCTTCTCCTCTCCCCAATTTCTTCATCTGTTTTACCCTCTAGCTTCCTTCCTCTTCCTATCTTTCCTGTTCTTATCACTTCCCAGAGTGCACTCAGTGAAAATTAGAAGCACACTCGCTGGCTGTTGTCCAGCTTCAGAACTTCTGAAGCCCCTGAAACAGTTGATAGATGTGACAAAAGCAGAAGATTCCTAGAGGAAACCACTTACAGTGTTTCCCCATCACAGATAAAAAAAAAAATGTGCCCCTGGGCATCCAGATGGAAAAGGAAAGAGGAACTAAGGGAGTTTTATTCGAGAGTTTGTCAAACATCAGAAGATGATGCTAATTGCCATGAGTGAAATAAAAACACTTTTTGGTCGGAACTAACGCTGGGACGATAAAATGAATGAAATCCTTGTTGAGGGCTATATGAATCCACTTTATTTGAGCCTGTCCCTCTTTCCCCAGGCCATGTAGGGAGCAGAGCAGATGCAGACGACTTGTTCAGGAAACCACAGGCCCAAAAGGGATCCCTCTCTGCTGTGCATTTAGTATACAAACTACAAAGGCAGGCTGTGGTAAGCACACCCTTGTGAAAAGGGCGAAAATAGTGTCAGCAGGATGTCTACCAGACTGCAGGCAAGGAGAGGAGCACAAACCTACAGAAGGGTGATGGGTCAAAGGAGAAAATAACTTAACGTGTCTCACTAAAAGGTTCAGGGACAACATCTGTGTGAGCTCTGCTTAACATGTTCCAAAATCTTCTGCAGATGTTCAGCTCAGATGAGGGATCATCAAGCAAAGATGGAAAATCACTTTACTAGAAGTGACTGTAGGAGAATTCATCTGTATTGATCAGCAGTGGAAACGTTAGTGCAACATACTTCCTGCAGAGTTGAGCTTCTTACCAACCCGGTCACTGGCAGAATGTCAATCGTTTGCTGGACGAACTTTTGTCGTGATAATTTTCAACATTTTCAACAACACCAGCACTGAAACTAAATATTTACATCATGTTGGAACTGGAGTTGGTGCTCTCAGGATGTAAGTCCTGCTTACTCACCTGACCCAAATCAAGGTGCTTTTAAAGGATTACATAAGTACAGCTAAGTGTATTTAAAAACTTTGTTTACTGAATGGTGGCAAAGTTGATAGCACTGTTCCCTTTTAGCAAGAAGGTTTCAGGTTTGATTCCCAGCTACATCCTTTCTGCATGGAGTTAGCATGTTCTCCCCATGGGGTTTCATCTAGGTACTCTGGCTCCTCCCACCTACCAAAAACCTGCACATCAAGTTAATTGGTGACTCTAATTGTCCCTAGGTGTGTGTGAATGAATGCAAGTCATTTTTGTCTTAATGTGTTCCTGTGATGACCTGTCCAGGGTGTCCCTTACCTCTTGCCTCGTGATGGGTGGAGAAAGGCACCAGCTCCCTGTAACCCTCACTGGATGAAGTGGTTAAGAAGATGGATGGATTTTTTTAAAGGCTTAAAATTAAAACTTAAACTTTGGGTAATACAGTTTGCCTTTGGCAGTTATGTTTATCTATCATAGAATAGGAGCCTTTATTTTGTTTTTATTTTTATTGTCTTTAGGATTCATATTGTTATAAATACAGATTATCAAGAGTAGTGCACTTGACAACAGTAACGCAAAGAGCTAACTATATACTGTGTTCCATTACTACTTGAAAGTCAGAATTTCCAAGTTCTAACTCTGAAAGATTTCAACTTGGAAAGTTAAAGGTTCTTGAGCAACCCAAGCTCAAATCCAATATTTCTACCTGGCACATGAAAGTGATAACAGCCATAGTAATAGCATTTTTAAACTTCTGTCAGTATCTCATTAAATCAGCTGTACACATAGCACTGCACTAGGAAACGAGCTCCTGAAGTGCCTGAATGCATAGAGAACACAGATAAATACACTGTAACTGGCCTGTAGTGCAAAGAATTGGTTCCTGAGCACAACAGTACTGTAATATTAATAGTCTACTGAGTTGCAACTGGAGCACAGTTAAGTTAATTGTGACATCATTCCTATATTTTTGGCTTTCGGCTACTGAGGGCCATAAAACGCCTTAGACATTTTAATGGTGACTTTTCAAAGAAAGCAGAGCGCCTTCCCCTTTAGCCTCCTGCAGTTCTTTCTTCTTACTTGTTAACTGCTAACTCTTTCAGCACCTGGTTTCCCTCTGCTTGCATCTCTCAGGCGTTTGTTCTGAAATGCTTTTAATTCCCCTCACGGTTTCCTGTCAGCTTCTGCCTAAATTGGCTCGTGTTAGCATTAAACAGTGTAGGCTCAAATGATCCACTCATGTTTTACCAAAGAAAAATCCAGTCCAGTTGTATTTTCTCAGTGATTCATTCAAAAACTCATCTGTTCAACTGTTTTAGGTGGGGTTTTTTTTGTTGTTGTTCTGCTCAGAAACCATGTGATTAGGACTAATGATAAACATTACCTGGTGTAAAGTGTTATCATAATGTGGAATATTTGTTAAATTTAAGTAAATATGTCTCTTTCCAAAAGAAATAAAGCAAAGTGCTTGCGTTCTCTAATGTCAGAAACAGTCCTGGTCCTCCTACACATACAAGAACAGAACAGCCTTCATCTGATGCCACACAGCGGCATTGCTGTACAGATATTTCTGACTCAGACCTGTGCAGATGTGATTAAACATGTAGCAGTGTGACAGAGATGTGATGACACCAAAACTGGAATTCACAATGAATTAGATAATGTTACTATCCTAATATGTGTCCAGGGGTTCAACAATAAATAAAAATTCCTCTAGAGACTCAAAGGTGAAAACAATCTGCAAATGAATGATCTCAGCTTTGAGACGCAAAATTGAAACTACAGTCCATGGTGGGAGTAAATGCACGAAATGTGCCTCGCAGACAGAGTTTCAGTCATCCTTTGTGAGTCTGTGAGCAATTGAAATAAGAAGCAGAAGGTATGAAGCTGCACTGACTGACAAAAACTGGAACTTAAACTTTATGGGCAGCCAAGCTGGTTCAACATGCACATACATTACTTTTTATCCTGCTTTCATAACGTTTGTTGACCTGTGGAGAAACATAGTTAACAACCCAATGCAAAGGCTTTATGATATTGTTTTCAGTAGAGGGGCTTTAATGTACCAATAACTTTATAAATCTCCCTTGACTATTTTACGGCATGCAGTTTTTCTCCTCTATTCAATTTCCTCCATAGTCTGTTGCTCTTATTTTTGTATCTGACTGAGGAATGACTATTTCCTGGGGATGTAATCTAAAGGAATCCTTCCCATCTGACATGGGATATTTCCTGTATCTCTGAACTCATCCATCCCTCATAACAGCAACGAAGAAGAGCTGAAGTATGGCTGGAACATAAAACAGGGTCTCCATAAGTAAAAACACTACACATTACAGTGATGGGTTTTAATAGAATCAAAATGTGAAGTAATGTTCAAGTTGATGCTTCAGCTTCTGTGTTTTTTTGTTCATTCTTTAATGTTCAGTTTTATTGTCATTGTGTTTTCTGCAGTTTCAGCAACAGTTTGCAGGCGTTTGAATCATTTGCTCAGGTGTGCAGCATTTTGGTGCTTTTTTATTGAATGCAATAAAGAAAATGTCACATGCAGATATGTTTAGACAGTTCTGAATTCCCTGGCTCTTCAAGAAAAATGATGTGATCAGTCTTTCACATTCTGTTGGCGGAAAAAAGCTTGAAATAATTTCTGAGAGGAGGCACGGAATAATTTACTCATGCAGCAAAAAGAACTAAAACAAGACTTCTGACTTTCTTCATTCCTTTCAAAGAATTTCGTGACAAATACTGTTACAATTTCATTAAGCATTTTATGGGGTTTCATAATTACAGCTGGTAATACACCATAATGTACTGTTTAGAAGTTTAGTGGTTCTTCTATATTGTAAAGCTCATCTGTTTTGTGTTCTTTGGGCTAGAATAACACTTTTTTTCTCCATTTCTCTGCAAGAAATGACTGACAATATATAATTATGATTGTTTAAATACTCGAAACCATCTTTAAACCATGGAAATCCTCATTTTCAAACAAGTGTGCCTTCAGTAGATTGGATAGAACAACTGCTGGGACTATTTCAGGGCTTTCTGGTGTACATGCATCTAGTCCTCAGTAGTGGCAAGATGTCATCTCTACAGGGTGTGTTGGGGTTATCTTGGACTGTCCACAGTGAATAGAATCATTACTGTAATGCTCTAATCTGGACTAATGTACAAGTGACTGTGTGTGTGCATATTTGAGGCTTTCCACAGCTCGTGCATGCTGCCGGTCAAGACTGTCATAATCTTTGCCTGGTGCCATTCACCCCGCTGTGTTAAATCCATAATGAGATTACTGAGTCAGAAAATCTGATTTCAATAATTTCTTTGTTAAATTTTAATCCTAATAAGCCTCTGAAACATTTGAGACAACTCCTTGATTCGAACCAGTAAAAGAAATATCTCAAATAAGAGCCTGAAATATATTTAGTGAAGCATGAGGTTTCTTTATATTTCAAACCGTTGTTGCATTAAAGCCATTGATTGTTGAGAGTTTTCAGTCTGCATCTCAGAAAACAGTGAAACTTTTCTGAACATTCATTTAAGAGGTGTAGATTGACCCTCACATCCAGCTGGATGCTCGTGCACGGTGCTCCGCGTCCGTCGGCCTGTGAGCTCGTTGGCTCCTCTTGGCCCCAGATGACCCACTTACACAGTGGTGCTGCCAGCAGGACCCGAGCCAGCCTATTCTACAAACCCTGACAGCCACAAAATAGGCTCCTTGACCCAGAACACTAAACTATATCCAATTTGACAAAGGAGCAGATGAAGCAGATGGGAAACAGATCTTACTGTACAATAATGTGTGGGCTAAAGAGAGAAGAATCACAGTTATCTAAACTATTGGACACTGCATAAAGCTTTCAGCTGAAGTCTCAGTTAATGAGTTAAAGAGGCAAATCATTGGTCAAAAATGGACTTTTGTGAAAAATATCAAGTTTTATTTAATTTTCACGTAAACCTTTTCAAGTTTTCACTGAAAAACATAATGTGACACTCATGTGCATGGCTAATTTTTCATTTCCACTCATGCAAACACTTGGTGAGAAAGCACACATGCTTTGAATTAACGTGTGTGTTCTCATGTGTGTGTGAGCCTGTGTGACCCCTTATTAAACCTGTCTGTTTGGTTCTGCATGAAACAGATGGTGAAAAAGAGCCTGGAGGACTGTTGCACTCAATAAGAAGTTTGAAATCAGCGTATTTCCCAACAGATAAAACAAAAAACCTCTTGTACGATCAAGCAAGAACTCAGATATTTTAACGTATCAGCATATCCTTCATCTTTCAGCTCATTTTGTTATCATTTTTCATGCAGCTGAGGGTGATTAGGGCCTGTTCCTTTGTGAGGTAAAGTGAGCTAAAGGGAAACTTGTGCAGCCTGGGCAGGACTGCAAACAAATGACATCAGGATTGTGAACACTATCTAACATCATCGCTGCAACTCATGGTAACAGGTTAGTTGCATACCATATCTCTGGGTGCAGACTCTTCTCAGTTAGCATGTTAAGCTAACACAATTTCTTATTCAAAAGGTTAGAAAGACTCAGGTAACAACCTCCTTCTGTAAACAAAAGTTTAGAAGATCAATGAAAGGGTTTTGGAAGACAAAGGGTCACAGAGTTTGGCTCTCCTTAGTGCCTGGATAAGTCAAGGTACCAAGATGAAGCCAAACACCACCTCTGAAGATGCTTTTCCTTTTCTTCTTCTTTTTTTCTTGCTGGCTAGTGATTAATTTGGCATGAAGTCAGTTGTTGCCATTCCACAGAGAACCAGAAAACCTGGGAAGCATTCACATGTTGGAGAGATCTACTGACAGCTGCTGTACGACTTGGGTAGAGTCCAGGCTCCTATCTCTCTGTGAAAGCTCCTCCAAAGCCCTAACAGCATTTCAGATGTCGAGCGTTGTTTTCACTGAGCTCTTCCCCAATGTAAACTCGTGCAGGACAATCCTAAAAAGTCCATTTACAGAATAGCCTCCCCTCCATCTGCATCTGCTCTAGTAGAGCCTTAAACTTTCTGCTTTGAAAACAAAGAGTAATGACGTGACATAGCTTTAGCTTGTGCATGTGTTCCCATCTTGATGTGTCTGTGTGTGGTTGCAGGTCTAAGAAAGCCTGCTGCTCAAATTCCACACATCTGTATTTAAGAGATGATGTTCTGCCATCTCAGCTCTCAGGGCTCCATAACTTATTCTGTCTTCATCACAGGGTTAGGGGTCCTCACTGCTCACTGACATGTGCTTGGCATGTTTTTGCTCTAACACACCTGATTCAAAGGGTTGAATTACTTCAACAGCTTTTCATCAAGTTCAGCAGAGGCCTGTTAATGAACCGCTGATATAAGCCAGGAGTGCTGAAACATCTAAAACACAAGGCAGTGAATCCTGATGAGCAAAACTGGATCATACTTTACTCTGTTAGTAGATTCCCTGCAACTTTGGTTCATTCAATTACGGCATCATGCTTGTTTTGCTTTTAGACTCTTCAGTAATCTATTTGTGACCGTTTGTTTTTTGAAGTTGTGAAGCTTTTCATGTCAAAATCTGTTCCCAGTTTGAGTTCAGGTTGGTTATTGTAGATTACCTGAGACAGCAGCATCTTTTGCATCAATTCAAATTAAATGATGTCACTCCAATTCATCCTGTTTCTGCTCTGCAACTGAGACTCAACACTCCTCTCAAAAACAAAGACATGTTCTTGATTTTACCAGTAGATTTAACCAGTAGGGAAATCTTTCAGTCTAATGGTCTATATTGATGGTCTATAGAGATAAGGTTAGGAGTTCTGTCATTCAGGGGGAGTCAAACCACTGCTTCTAAGCCATAACACGATCTGAAATTCAGGCCACAATGAGAGGAGTTAGCAAAGGTGGTTCAGGCATCTGAGTAGAATGCCTCCTGGTTGTCTTCCTCTGTAGGTTTTCCAGGCATGTCCCACTGGGAGGAGACCTCTTAGCAGACCCAGAACCTGTCGGGGGGGGGGGGGAATTATGTATCCTCTCTGGCCTGGGAAGTCCCCTGGAAAAAGCTGGAAAGTGTTACTGGGGAGAGGGATGTCTGGGCTTCTCTTCAAGAGCTGTTATCTCCACAGAACTAGGTAGTCAAACAAAGGATGGATGAATGGATTCAATGATGGATTTTTATTTCCTGCTGAAATAAAATATACTAATTGTTTAATCTGGTTAGTGACAAATTAAAACTGATACTTAACTGACGAAATGACATTAAGTTTAACCTCTAGCTAGAGTTTAATTATGTTGTTTATGACCACATTACTGCACCAGTGTAATAGTAGTATAGATTGAGTTAAATAGCAACAACTGGTTAGCCTTGGCTGAGAAGAGACAACTGTGACAGTAAGGAAGAGTAACCAGTGACATAGGAACATTGGACGGGTCCGAGAACAGTTTCTGTATTTCTACTATGGGTTTCGGAGGAGAAATTGATTTTCTTTACATCAAAATGTCAAAAGCACTGACACTGACAATGTTTGTGATGATGTTAGATTTACTGCTGTAAAAACAACTACTACAGACTTTCTTCAGCTTTTAGGTGTTGCCATGGTAAGAACATTGCATGATGTACCCTCAAAAAGTTGAGTTTATTGTTCAAAGGCCCAGTTTTAGCATGCATTCAGCCAGAAGGAGTCACAAATGCAGATGGAGCCGTCTGCTGGACAGATCAGTGGTTTAAACAATTTATTGTTTGAACTTGTGCTTTTTAGATCAGTTCATTTGGGGGGTTTCCTTCATGGTTTTTTATTATTCTGTGGTGCACAGTAAAGACAACTGATTTAAGTGACTAAATGAAGCATTTAATGTTAAGTGTTGTGGTTTATCTAAGAAATAGTTACTTTCCAATTCACTGCACATGGAGATTGTTTTGTAATAAAGACATATTCAAAAGGCTACTTTAGCCTACAGGAAGGGAGCTGAGTGAGACAGAGTAAAGGGATTTTTTTCTTTCTGTCTGTGTGTGTGTGTGTGTGTGTGTGTGTGTGTGCGTTGGTATATGTGGTTTAGGCGGACTTTTGACCTGAATACGTACCGACGCTACGGGGACCTACGTGTATTAGGAGGACATGGCCAAGGTCCGCCTAAAACATGAGATATATTTGCATTTTAAAATATCTAAACAACAGATTTTCTTCTGGATTTTGGGTCAGATCATGACTATGCAAGAGACTGCATAGTATAGATTGTATGTTTGCACTTAATATTGTATAACCAGCCTGTTTTCTCATTTTATTTATTTGTCCCTCTATACCACCTGACCTGATTTTTTGTGTATCCGTGTGTATAGAACAGCGCCCCTGGAGTTTGTGTATGAACTGCACTTTTATACACATTTCATACACTTCCCGGGGTTTTTACTGGCCCTCTTGTGATTGGCTGTGTAAAACCAATGGGAGGGGCACAAAGCCCTTCCCCTCTAAGGTTTGCCTGGAAGACTGGACTTTAAAAGTTAAATGCAGCACTCAAAATGGACGCCTTGGTGGATTAAAACTTTACAGGTAAGCATTATTTCGAGTTAATAAACTTTTTATTTTACTTTGACAAAGGTTACTCTAAATAAAAGATTAGATTTTAGGAGAGTATTTTGAGGAAAAGCTCTAATAAGTTTTAGCTATTATTGCATGTTAGCTTAACATTTTCATTAGCTTGTTGCCCTCAAAAGTAAAGCTTTAGATAGTGTAGAGAAAATATAACTTTTTAAATTAGTCGTGTATAATTAGAAAAATGATGATAGTTGAATAATTTTATTTTTATTTTGACCGTTTGTGTACTGAATTTGCCAAGCAAAGTTGCTTGTTCAGTTTTAGCTTGTCACCACATGGGAGCTATGCTAAGTTTTGGTGACTACTTGATTAGGCTTGAGTTTAGCTTGTCCTTATGAAGGTCTTTATTTGGTATTGTGAAGCAAGAAGTAGGTGAGGAGATAATAAAAGTGGCCAAACTAGGTAAATACTCATGACTATATACCAAAAAATCAACTTGTTTCCCCTTTGTGGTCAGCTAGCTAAGCTGTTTCTCTGTTGCTCTGCATTTTT
>SSNR01000945.1:0-17842 GCA_006937965.1 Callopanchax toddi
AAACACAGCCTACTCATGCCATAATTTCATAATAAAGTCAACAGATAAAACATGATTATCTGCTGATGGATGGTAACCCTGCTGACACTCTGATAGATTGTGTCACATGTCCAGAGATGTTTTTACTAAACTCAGTGGAGTTTACCTGGATAATTACTAGACAAGGACTCTCACTAATTTTCATTTTTCACACATTGGAGCCAATATATGCCACTTATAGGTAAATAAATCAAAACATCTACAGTAATAGTCAATTACAGCTAAATGTTTTAGAAAAATAAATGTCCACCAAAATGTAAGAAATGCACAAATCAACAGGAGTCAATAACCAGAAAACATGATCCCAACGTCCCATTTGTTTATGGAAGGGGAGGGGCTTAAAATGTATAATGAATAAAACACTACAGGGCACTTTGGTCCAGTGTGGATCAGTACTTTTAGCTCATGGATGTTAAAAAGAACTGGATGAAGGAAAATGATAAATAAATGGGAGACACAAGATACTGATACGCCCTCTAGTGGCTGGATGAAGTATGAGTATGAAGGTTTATTAGTATCTAAGGATTTTGGAAACCAGGTGAAGATAAAAATAAACTTTGCTGTCTTCAAAGATTTTAAAATTTGAGTGAAATAGCACTTGATGTGAACCTCGAAATACGATCTCTGAAATATAAATATTGATGCGTTGATAGATGAAATACCAGTCATACTCATGTGATTTAGATTTATCAGGTTTTTTGTGAGTGTTGAAATCTCCAGATCTCTGAGGTCAGAGTGTTTGTTGTCTGGAGGTTTTTGTTCAGCTGCTCCTCTGGTTTCAGTCACTGTGTCTCGAGCACAGAAATAAACAGCAGAGTCTTCAGCTGTCAGGCTGCTGATCTCCAGGTACTGAGTGCTGCTGGGAACATCTTCAGTCATCAGGAAACCACTCTGAAAAGAACTGGAGTAGATGGGAGCGTTATTACCAGTGTCCATCCTCCCGATCCACTCCAGAGCTCTCCCTGGTTTCTGTCTGATCCAGTGGATATTTCTACTTGTCATGTCATAACCAGATGAGACACAAGACATCTTCACGGAGTCTCCAGGTCTTTTCACCTCAGACGGAGACTGATCCAGTCTGATCTCACTAAAGACTCCTGGAGGAAAACAGAATGTAATCATTATCTATATAGTTTTATTTTCTTTTAAAACAAATTCCATTTTACACTATATTCTTACCATGATTACAAACTACACAGACTAAAATAATGCTGACCAGTTTTCCCATAATAACAATAATATTAGAATCAATATGGCATCTAGTGATAGATTGTGATAAAAATCTGAGTGTTCAGTTATAAACTGAGCAGGAAGTCTGGTGTTGAGCTCTTAAGAGAGGAAGAGTTTTTAAAGACCCTCCTCTAGAGGTTAGACGATGTTGCTTTTCTCCATTTTCGCATTTGAAAAAAACTTTACCACGACAGAGAAAATGTATTATCATGTAGTCAGCACTTTCTGAACTACTAGAAACCAAAATATACCTTTTTAATTTCTAAAACATTGTCTCAAACTAATAAACAATATGTCTTTTAAAGAATCCTCTCATAGTTGTGTTTTATTTTTATTTACTTTTAATTTAGTTTTCTTTTTTCTGCAGCCGGGAAGCAAATCTATGAGCTCCTCGCTGCGAGGTAACAGTTCTGTTACTGTGCCACCATGCAGCCCCAAGAACAATATCTAAAGATTGATATGAGCCTATAACTCTTTAGTGTTTTGTTGATGGTATTTTGTCAGCTTTTTGACAGAAAAACCTTTAACAGTTTCACAGTCTCCTCCTGCTGCAGCTGGTTTTAGCACCAAACTGTTCAAAGCTAAGGAAGGGTTTAACGTGAGACTTTGATGTTTATTTTTATTTATTTATTCTTGACTGAGCTTCCTCTGCTCCAGTGTGACACTGAATGGATGTTTAGAACAGACAATGGTTAGACTCACTCTAGTCACAAATACTTTAAATTCATTAATTGTTCACAGTATTTTTATTATTTTGTGTTGTAAAAAACACTTTGTTCAACTAGTGAATCCTTCTCAGTCAGGTGACTAACAGCTGCAGAGGAACTCAGGGGTTTTTGTTCAGATGTTCTGATGTTTGTGTCACTGTGGGTCTCTGGCACAGTAATACACAGCAGAGTCTCCAGGCTGCAGGTTCTGTCCATTCAGAGTCACTGTGTTACTGGAAGAGTCTAAATCAATACTGAATTTGTTCTTCAGTGAATCTTTGTAGCGAGAGCCTCTAGTATATCTCATCCCGATCCACTCCAGTCCTCCTCCTGCAGGCTGTCTGATCCAAGCTGTGTAGTAGATGCTGACAGAATAAGAGAGCTGACAGCTGATGGTCAGACTCTGACCTGGCTGCACAGTCACAGAGGCTGGCTGAGTCAGGGTTTCACACTTCACACCTGAGGATGAAACAGGTTGTAAATCAGTGAAAAGCTGTAAACATTTCATGTAGTTGGATCAGTTTCTGTGTCAGTGAGACTCACAGGATCCAGCAGCCAGCAGCAGCAGCAGCAGCAGCAGAGCTCCAGAGAACATGATGAAGGTCTGATTGGACTGACTGAGACTCTCAGGTTCTTACAGCTGCAGGGAGGAAGTTCACTTTGCATAGAGACGTCAACACTGACAGCTTTAAAACAACTAAAAACATCTACTGAGAAGAAATGAGGAGATTTTAACAAACTCCTCTAAAATGATTCTGTAAAATCATCATTTTCCCACAGGTTTCATTACAAATCTGTGATGTTCAGCGCTTTGGTCAGCTCACACGCTGTGTTTAAATCAGCTTTTTACAAATTCATATGGTATGGTTGGTACAAGTTGTGTTTTGTGTTCATGTTATTTGTTTCAGTTTGTACAAAATGTCAAAAACACCTTTAACAGTTTCACAATCTGTGAAAAAACTGAAATATTGTTTCAATTTTGTTCATGAACTTGTAATGAAATAATAAACTATATTTAATAAATCCTGATCAGACTTGACGATGGAGTCAGGATTCTAGTTTAGGTTCTTATTTATTAATAATAATTAATAATAAATGTTTATGAAAACAGAAATTATTCAAAAATAAATGATATTTATTGTAAAAAGCCTCCAAAGACCATGAAGACAGCTGCTGGTTTATAACTGAATACATGTGATTCATCATCACATAATAACATAAATATTGATATCACTGTTACAATAATATTACCTGATTATTTCATAATTTAAAGAAAACATTTTCCTGAACATTATTTTAAACATCAGACCTTAAAGGGTTAAACATACTTATCTCCTGATGACTCAGCGTTTTCTAGATTAGCGCCTATCCTGCACTTCCTTCTCTACTCCACTCTACTCTCTTTGTGCACTTCCCTCTATGCTTGTATTCTTTTCCCACACTGTCACCTCTGGCAGACCAGTAGTTTGTTGTTAGCCTTAATGGTAACTTATTTGTTACATAATCAATTCAAAGTTGTTTTGGATAAAAGCTGCTAAATACAGAAACAAACATTCAGACAAGAAGTTTCAAAGTAAAGTGTCATTTTGTGCACATGTGACAAATCAATATTAGACACTGAAATAAACTATTTTGATCATTTCTGATCATTTTTTGATAAAAATGAGAAATAAATGCATTTCTTTAACAAAGAAAATATTTTGAAGTAAATTGTTTTTCCTGGGAGAAATTATTTGTCACCATTTAATATTCCACTTACTAACACCTCGTTTTTCTTTTGATCCTGATATTTTATGAGGATTCAAGATTTAGCTTTATTTTAAAAAGAGACACTAATTGATTTTCCACCAATAAAGTAAAGACACACGTAGGATTTAATGTATAAGGGTTTAATCAAAGAATGTTTAAACACTCTCTCAAACGCTTGGTCTTTCCTTTGCCCTGATGTCTAAAAACCAATAGAAGTTAACATTGGACTTGTAATCAATCGTTTTATAATCTGACAAACTACAGTTTTTATATGAAACCTGATGGTTGTTGTTTCTATTTAGAGCTTCCTGCAGGTTCTGTGGTTTTTGGCTCTTCTTGTAAAGGATGCAGATGATGACCCAGTTAGACTAAACAACCTGGAGCTTTGTTTTCACCTGGTGGACATCGTTTGAAGTTCAACTACTTTATTGCTTCTGACTTGACTGAAATACGTTTTTAAAGAATAAAAGTTGTTTACATTTAAAATGTGACGTTAGCTTTATTTTAAATGAATCAAAGAATCAGAATCTTGTTAATTTATCAACTTGTTTTTACACATATCACCCTAATTACATAAATGAAACACAACAAAACAAGGTTTAATATGAATTCTATCAAATCCAAACCCTGAAAACAAACAAAAGAGGGAAAAATGCCAAATTCATGATACATGAATGTGAATCAGACCAAAGGTAGATGTGAAGATTTCACAGTGAAGGGAAGTTTAACCTCTGACGGTCGTCATTATTTAGTCTGAAAGGAACAAAAAGAAACCTGTTAACATCTCATGACTGCTTGTTTAAAGTATGACTTTAATATTCTAACTTATCAATGTTTCATTATATTTAACAGATAAAACCACACAAGACATCAGGAGAGTGCCGGCTGCTGAGTCCTACCTTAATAATGGTGACAACAACAGAGAAAATGATGGAGAAGAAGAAACAGAGGAGGAAAGTTAAAGCCACAGTCCAGGTTTGCTTTAGTGTGTCTTGGTTCACATCAGCGTCTCTGATGTCATCAAAGAAATGACAGAGCTCCAACGTGTCTGTAAAACAGGCAGAATCACATTTGAAAAGACTTCCTTTTTCCATCTTTATCCTGTAAAGTTCAGGAATCATGTGACTCACCAGGGTTGGATCTGTTCAGTGACAGGGTGATGTTTTGATGAGTCACCCTGCAGGTTAGAACCACCCCAGGTAACAAGTCCATCTGGGACAGATGAAGGTTGCTGTGGATGCTGAATTTTCCATCTGGACCCAAGTGGGGCTGACTGATGTTGTAGTTCTCCAGTTGAGTGGTTGGACTGTGAAACCAAGTGATGTTAATGGATGCTGGTCTGAATCCAGAGACCAGGCACACCAGTTGATCAGAGCCCTGGAGCAGGACGGCTGAAGGTCTGGTGTGGGTCACTGAGGCTGGGCAGAAGAGTCACTAAGTCAGAGGAAAGGTGTGGAACTAAAGAAAGGCCAAGTTCAACTGACTGCTATCTCACCAAAGACCTCATTTATACTGGATTCAACTGGAGTTTCAGACCATTCATGTCTGGAGACACAAGCATAGGTGGACTTTTTGTCCTCCGTCCTGCTAACGTTTAGTTTGCTTCTCGTTGAATTAGAGCGTCTTCCTGGTTCTTTCCATGGAGGACTGTTAATGGAATGAGAGGACGGCAGTTTCTGACCATTTTCCTCCCAGTGCACAATTATGTTAGATGGGAAAAACCCAGAAACTAAGCAAGTGAGCCTGATGCTGTCAGACATGCTGAGCTCAGCAGCAGATGGTTGGACAATCCTTACAACTGGTGGATGAACATCTTGAAACAAACAGACACAAAACAACAGTAAACGTTGAGTTAAACCACAAAGACAGTCATAGAGGACAACGGTCTCTTAATAATACCTTGACTTTTGATGATGGAGTCTTCATAAGCCTTGCTGGAACACAGATGTTCCCCCCTACAGGAAACTCTTAAATAAGTTCCAGTCTTCTGCCGACACATTAAGGAAGCTGAGCAAAGTCTCCGCCCCGTTGCTGTGACTCACAGGTTGTTTGGTATGAACGTTACCAGGTGAAGATTTGGAACCACCTACTTTCCAGGTGATGGAGAAACCACTGAGATCAGTGGAGACAAGAAGACACGTAACAGTCAACTGTCCCTGGCTGTGAAGCTGCTCTAGTGGTCTCTGAACGTAGACGCCAGCTTTCTGAGAAGATGCTGGAGTCACTGGAAAACAAGTGAAGAACTCCTGATTGGTCTGAAGGTGAGTTTGGATTCCTGTTAAATGGGTCATGTGTTGGTCAGCTGGGTTTATTAGAACTTTACCTGAACACACACTGATCTCCTTCCTGACATTTTTATTCTGAGACCCGTCTGACAGGTCACAAGTGAAGACCTTTCCTGTTTTCCACTCATTCTGAGGAACATCCAGCTGACTCGTCCATTTTGATCCATGCTGACGTCAATGGTTGATGGACGTGGCTGATTTGACCCAGTGGACCATTTCATTTGAGGGTTGAAGCCCCGTCCAGAACACAAGAGTCTCTGTTGTCCTGATTCTTCAGCGGGGACAGGAAGAAGGTCTACTGAGGGGTCCACTAAAGGTACCGTGGAGACAAAATGACATCTAATCAGTTCAAATAAAGCTTCATAATTCTGAGGGAGCTGAAGAAGATTCTCACCAAAAACACTGCTGATGGGATCAGACTGAACAGATCTGCTGGAGAAGCCTTGAGTCACTGAGCAGGTGAAACTTGAGTCACTGGTCCAGGAACTTTTGGGCACAGAGAAACTTGTAGTGACTGAATGTGGACCTGGACCTTCAGGAAGACCAACAAACTGCCTGTCAGAAATATCAGCTCCTTTGGACTGAAATGTGACATAGAGGTCCTGTGAGGAGAGCTGAGTGATGTGACACTGGAGGACTAAACCGTCTCCTTTCAGCAGGTCTGAGAGAGATCTCCTGATCTCCACCTGTGGAGGTGGAGCTGCAGGACCTGGATGGTCACAGAGGAAAGTGAAATGTATGAATGCATACATTTAGTTGTTCTATCTAATCCCTTTAAACACAGTCCTCCTACCTGAAACCTGGACTTCCTTTTCAGCGGAGAAGCAGACATGTTTAGCTTTACATTTCAGAATCTTCAGGTTTTTCCAGGAACTCGATGCAACCATCACATTACTGATTAAAAGAGTTGCATTTGTCTCTCGGCTCACTTTGTTTTCAGGTGAAGATTTTTCCTCCATGAGCCAGGTCAGCTCAGCATCCAACACATTCCTGATGAAACACGTTGCTTTCACATCAGAGCTGCTCATCACCGTCTGGAAGGAGGGAATCTCCACGTGGATGGAAGGAGGGAGACTTCCATGGACTGAAGAAGATTACATTGTTCATCTTTGTGATTCGTTTTCATTTCAACTACAAGTTACGAGTGACAGTTCTTGTGATCACTTACTTTGACAAATACTTATGGTTTTTTCAAAGTCTGTGTTGTTGTGAACAGCCTTGCATGTAAAGTTGGTTCCTTTTCTCCACTCCTTCATTTCTGGCTCAATCTCAGTGGTCAGGCTGTAAGTGTCTCCTGGCCTCATGAGCTCTGCAGTTTTCTTTCAGTTGGTCGAACGCCTGCTGGCTTCTTGTTCTGTAGCCACTCCACCCTCAGTTTGTTGGGAAAGAAGCCACTCAGAGTGCAGATGAGTTTGACTTGTGAGACTCCACATTCAGCCTCCCAGACAGGATACAAGGTGATGTTTGGAGAGACGATGCGCACAACTGTGGCAGAAAAGAGATGTTTTTAATTCATCCATTTTAAGGTTAGTGCTGTGATTTCTGGAAACAGGCAGGTTGATTTAAATCATACATACCTTCAGGTTCTGGCCAGTAACTGACCACCAAGTCTGAATTTTAGATGCAGTAACTTCAGATTTAAACTAGATGGCGACGTTGTAAAATGGAGTTTTTTTTAGAGTCATGCAAAAATGGGTGTGCAGGTCTGTTGCACAGATGTTGAGGCTGACAGAGCAGAAGGATCAGGGCATGCAACGAGCGGAAGCTTTGTGTAACAGCCGGGTTCAAAAAAAGCACCAAAAACCAGAAGTGAGACGAGGCAGAGAGCAGCAGAGCATCACAGACAGCAGGTGTGAGGAGGGCTTCTTATTCCAGTTAGACAAACTGAAACTACATTTAAATATCTCAGCTCTGTTTACTCTAACCATCACACAGACATCTTCTCATGACTGTGACTAAACTTTGACTTTACATGTCCAGTACTAATAGACTGAGAACGTAACCAAGTGTGAAATGTCAGCATTTAAATCCTGAGTTCAACACGGGCTGTTGATTCCAGGTGCTGCTGCTCAGAACGTCACCAGCATCAAATACAAAGAGTTCAATGAAAGGTTGTAGCTACAAGTACAAATACACAGGATTCAAATGATGCAAGAGAAAGAAACATAGGGCCATGTCAAATGATTGTCTTCAGATATTTATTTATAAAAGCACAAAAAGCTTTTAGAAGTAAGACGATAGAGAAATAAAAGATGGAATCACTTCTAAAATACATTGAGTTTAAAGGAAAAGTGGTGAAAATAGTTTCAAAAGATCTTTTTACAGAAAGTTCCTGCCTCCATCCTCTTCTTTCATTTTAACTGAAAAGAGAATCAAAAAGTGAAGTTAGATCAAAATGATCAAAGTCCCTTTAATGCATCACTGGTCAGCTGTGTTTCTGCTTTTATTCATCCTCAGCTTTTCACATTACATCCAACACACTTTCATCTGTCACCATTTATATAACAAATTATAATCTTATAACATTAAATATATAAAAAACCTTCAGATATAAAACATTTTACAATTATATAATTTATTACAATTCATAACACTTAAAAGGTACCATTTATCAGATCATAATTCATGTTTTTAAAGGAAAGATAAAAACGTATATTCTCTATTTTATCACTAATGTCTGAGACGATGTCACCTAAATCAGTTTTTATGATTTATGATGAAAATACAGATTTTAAAGCAGAGGAAACATTTTTCTTGATGTAATGGTTAAACAGTTTAAACATCAGGATGTTTTCATGCTTTTAACCATTTAATGTCCAAAACAGGACCAAAAACAATAAAAAATGTTTATTATTTTATATTTTGTATTTATTTGAGGCAATCTGGGTTGATATGTAAAGTAAAAGTATATTTCCTACTTCTACTAATGGTTTAAAGGTTTTATTTAAACATTCCTTATTGTTAAGGAGTTTTTGAAGTCCAGGTTTTTTAGTTATGTTCAGAGCAAACAGATGATTCTTAAGATAAAGAGAATAAAATGTATTTGATCAAATGTTTGACCAGAACATCAAAGGTTTAAAATCCAGAGAAACTCCCAAAAAGTTGATCTAAAGATGATTTTTATTGTGTTTTTATTCTGACTATCCATCAAAATATGACATATATTTATTTATTATGGGACAACTTTGAGATTTATGTCATTATCCTAAATAATTTCTACATATTTCACTTATATTTTAGAGGAAATGTTAATTATCAAAAAACTTTGTTAAAACTAATATTTTTGTATCAGTCACAAAACCTTTGGACTCTTTCCAAAAAATCAGTTTGACACCTCAGGTTAGAGACATTATAAATATAATAAACACAAACTGATGAAGTGTTGTGATTAATGATGTTTAATAAAAACAGTTTGTAGTCTGGGTCACATTTTAAATACTAACAGCTCCATTTACCAACAGAGGAAACATCAAAACTGATTTATGGATCAGAACTTTTAAATCTTCATGACTCTCTGTAGATTTTATGTGTCGTTTTTGTTTAATATAATAAGTTGATTAAATATTTGTTGTTTCACCTGTGATGGAATCTATTTTTCACAGCAATAATTGTCCAGTTTTCTGTCAGGTTGTTAAAGCAGGTTGACATTCTGGTCAACCATCAGGTAGAGGAGGGTCCCAACATGTTTTCATCACACCTCTAATAAAAGAGGACCTTTGAATGTCTCCTGTCTTGGTGTGGACAGTAAAGGGTTAACCATCCTAACATGTGACACTAACATTTCATCACAGGGTTACCTTCAAAGTGACGCTTCCAATAGTGAAGAGCAGAGAGATGAGGAAGAGGAGGATGAAGGTGAGCGCTGTACTCTCCATGTTATCCTGCTCTGCCTCCATGTTGGCGCTGACGTTCCAGATAGATTCACCAGAGTTCAGAGTTCCTACTGCACAGTAATAAAGCAGTTAATTCCTCTGAGAGTTCACTACAGATCAAATCATCACTTCTTGACTTGATAATGTTCCTAAACCTGATTAATATGTAAGGTCACACGACGAGGTCAGAGCGAGGGCTGGTCTGATGAAATCAGGGAGCTTCTAAAGTCCAGATTTAACAGTTTAGTCTGATTGAAAGGATTCATTGATTTAGAGCTGAGCTCTGTAATGAGACTGACTTGCTTTAGAGAGACTCTGACATCAGTGAGGCTCATCAGACTGGACTTGTGAATAAATATATTCACAGTTTGATGAGGAGACGACAAAACTTCAATATTTAAAGACTCCGTTTTCAGTTTGGAGAGCAAGACCCAGTAGAGGAAACACAGCAACACAGAGACAAGTAGCATCAGTGTTTTAGTCCATCTGCACATTAGATTTGATCAATGATAATATTAGTCAAGCTGTCCTATTTGAGTGAGTTTAAGAGAACAAAATCTACTTTGTTCTGAAGAAGCAACTTGAGACGAACAGACAGAAAAACATTTGATCCAGTGAAGACAAAAGTACGAGCGACAACACCGACACGGTGGCTACGTTGTTGTTTTTGATGAAGATTTTTATTTTGCATTAAAAACACACAAACACAATGTCATCACAAACATCAAACAACAAAGAACAGGAGACACAGCGACACGTCTACCGGGCCTTGCACAAATCAGGGACGTTCATGTTGAAGTTGACCAGGTTGGTGTTTTCATTGGTTCTGTATCCAATGGATCTGATGACGACTCCAGTGGAGTCAGCAACAGATTCATGATAAACAGCACAGCTGTAGACCACATCAGTCTGGTTCCAGTCCTTAAGGGGGAGGCTCAGCTGGCTGTAAATGGAAAAGCTCCCATTGCTCTGTACTGGCTTTGTGCTGATGAACTGGTATTTGGACTCTGCTGGCTGATCATCAACAAGCCAAGTCACATGAACCTCTTTAGGAAAGAAGTCTTTCACATAGCAAGTCAGGGTCACCATGTTTTTCCTAGTTTGCTCAACTGGAGGCAACAGAAACACTGATGGGTTCTGAAGGGATCCTCCTGCAAGCATAGAGAACAATTAGAGGGAAACTCTCACAAAGCTTTGGGTGTGGGAACAAGAGGAACTCTTCAAAGGTGGTTCAGAGCTGAGCAGTTTACCCCTAGTTCTTCTATAGAGCTTCTTCAGAGGAGTAATCCAGTTATCACTATGAACAACACAGGTTCTCTCAAGCCCCCTGCTCCATTCATCATAGGTGATGTCGAGCACAGCTTCATACGTTCTGGGCCTCTTCCCGTTTTTCCCAGAAGACACCAGTTCTTTTTCGTGCTCGTCCTCCCAAACGACCTCATATTTACCGTCGCTGCCCGTGACTTTACAGATTAATTTCCCTGCACGTTTTACAAGCATGTCCTGGTTTGAGGGTTCTATGATATCTATGTCCACTTTGTCTCTGTCACACCCACCGTTCCCTGAGAGACAAATCAGTGAACAGGAGTTAAATCAGATCAAATTCAAACACCAGACGAGTGACAGGATACTCACCATCTGGACGGGTTGTGTAGGTCAAAGTGTCGTTTTTAAAAGCAGGAGTGTTGTTCTGCCCTTTGCCCTTAAACACACATCTAAATGTTGTGTCCTCCAAGCCTTCACTCTTCAGTGTGAGCAGACTGGCTGCGCTGTACACGATGGTTCCATTCGAGTCGTTTCTGGCTCCAGAGGATGTGACCACGTTGTCCTCCCAGCTGGTGATTTCCACATCATCTTTATACCATGTGAACTCAAAACTATTTGGTGAAAAGTCTTTGGCAAAGCAGGAGAAGTAAGCCTCACTTTTCTCCTCATTAGTGGAAGAACACAATTTAAGAGCTGGCTCCTGATAAACCACATCTGAAAAACAAACACACACACAAATATATGTTTGCAGAAGCAAGGAATCAAATATATATATGCAGAAGCCCTGGTGAAGAAAGTTCTATCAAGTTGATCTAAACGAGTTCAAACAATAGAACCAACTTTATGTCTGCAGCTAACCTTCACACAGTGATGAGTCTCCTCTCATGAACATGGTGGTCTAAAGAAACCACTGAATATCAGAGCTGTAACGCTCACTTCTGCATATACATTGGCTGGCAAGCAAACGCAGATTATTGTGAGTTTAAATGATGAAACAACAGAGAAGAAAACCAGAGCTGGACAGAGGTCAGGATCAAAGTTGTTATTAAGACAGAAAGAAGCAGAACGGAGCGTTAAAGTCTTTGACAGGAGCAGGAGACAAACAGCACGTTAGTAAAGATTCAGATACGCTGAGTCAGACCAGGAAGAAGAGAAGATCTATGAAAAGATCAAACTGTAGCAACTTCTACTGGAGACCAAACCTTTCTTCCTGTGAGTTGAAGAGTTAAAGGCAGAGGAAACAGTGTTTGAACGTCTTTGTGGAAGGAGCTGAGAGATTTATTACATCTATGTTTACTGGATTGAACTAAAAGAAAAAAGTTACGAATGAACTTTTTTCATCTGTTTATGAATCATAAAGTCAAGAGAAAAAAGACATTTGATCAGATTTAGAAGTTGAGACAGTTTTAATTTATTTTCTCCCTTTTCATGACTTTCAGGGATTCTTTAATTAGAGAAGTTAAAAAGGAAAATAATAACTTTACAGATTCATTTTCTCATTATCCTACAAAATCCAGTGTTAAAGCGTTTGCCCCATTTAAGCACATTTAAAAATTAATATTCAATGTAAACTTTTTAATGGAAATTGTTCCTTAAAATTAATTTAATTTAATTTAATTTAATTTAATTTAATTTAATTTAATTTAATTTAATTTAATTTAATTTAATTTAATTTAATTTAATTTAATTTACACATTAAACTAACTTGTGTAATTAGCAGCTGCTTATCAGAAGCAGTTTAATGCTTTAAATAGAATTAAATTTAAAATTCAATATTTTCACTTTAGCCACCATTTAAACAATAAATGAAACTCTTAAAACCACTGTTTCATACAGTTAACACCTTAAATTACTTAGTACACATTTATAAAAATAACTCAGCAGTTTTATGTAAAACATGATAAAAAGATAAAAAGTCAATGAGTTTAGTTATTCTAACATATAAGACCCAAATACACCCATTACAAATGAAACAATGTGATAAAAAGTGATGATTTATAACGTAGCATATGTCTTACTTGGCTTGACAACTTGAGCATTATACGTGTGTCCAGAGTGACTTGCGACACATCTGACCTCCTTCTTGGCGTCCCAGTCCTGTCTCTTGACCCGGACTTGACTGATTCCCATGTATTCATCGCCTTTCTGTATCGGAGGGAACGTGGTGAAATCTGACAAATCGCTGCCGCCTTGACTCCAGGTGAAAGTCAGTGACGAGGGAGTGAAACCGGTGGCAAGACAG
The DNA here is from genome assembly GCA_006937965.1 of Callopanchax toddi. Taxonomy (NCBI): domain Eukaryota; kingdom Metazoa; phylum Chordata; class Actinopteri; order Cyprinodontiformes; family Nothobranchiidae; genus Callopanchax; species Callopanchax toddi. The sequence goes on from SSNR01000945.1 coordinate 13,391, forward strand.
CCGATAGTCACCATGTCACTGCCCCCAGACCCACATGGGATCAGAGGAAACACAGTAGGAGCCTTTGGAGTCGCTGGAAAAGGAGAAAAAGACTCATTAAAACACTAAAACTGACAGGAAATAACATGGAACATTCCTTAGAATCATTATGTTTTAAATAGTCGACTGAATACATAAAACACACACAGATTATTAATAAAATAGATAAATGAGTATGTATTAGTATAGTGTTAGTATAAATTCTATAAGTTTAGGTAACAAGTAACAAACCGTTTCTGTTTTTTAAGACTTCAAAATAAATGATTAACTTTTAATTCACAATTTAGACGAGAACTTGTTTTAACTAAACATGAATAAATAAAGATATAAAGAACCATTATTATTATTATAAAAGGAAATTCTTAAAAACTTTGACCATTTTCTTCCTTGTGGCTGCGTTCTGATGAAACAGTTACCACTGGACCTTTACCCCAGTAGTCAGAAGCAGCTCCGTCTATTTATGTCATAGAATAAAAAGTTTACTGTTCTCAGAATGAATTCATAATTATTCTGAATATGTTACAGGTCAACTCAACATGTTAACCCTTAGTTTACATTCATCACTCTGGATTTGATGAGATTCATTTCTTACACAGAAAAAGAAGCTTTCAAAAGTCACAGGATTTAACCTCCAATATTTGTGCTGCTGAACTTTAGATCCTGATCACAGCGTCACCACATTATTAGTTTGAGTCAAAAAACAACTTTTTATATTAACAAGTCAGTTCTAACTTTACTAAAGGACTAATGGATAAATAGTTTGTAAGTTTTTGTTTAGAAAATGATGTGATGGTTAAACTTAAAGGTCTTCATTAACTTTTTGGTCAAACTAAATTCAACAAGCAGAATTTTTTCTGACTAATTTTTGAACAACCTCAAGCTGTTATATAAAAGTTTTAACATCATAAAAATACAGTGAAATATTTGATGTAAAATATTTTCTTTGGTCAGTTGTTAAATGAACTTTTCCTCCCTGAAGTGACGGAGACCGTCGTCCCTTTTCCCCAGTAGTCATAGCTACACAGTAGTGGGTCTGCTCCACTCTTAGTATTAAAAGGCTAATCAGCTAACGGCTACATTTCTCTTTTTATTCATAATCAGATTGACTGTTTTTAAATGATATTTAAACCTTTCATAACACTTAAACTGTTAATATCAGCTTTAAAACACTGGATTGAAGAGGTTTAGTGTGGAATGGAAATCAGCATCAGAAAGTTGAACTTTAAACTTTACAGGTTGATATTTATAAAAACATCATTTAATGATCTGGATTGGAGGCTGCTGCAGATTTTCAGTGGTTTAAATCTTACCTGATGTTACTGTGACTGTGGTTCCTTTCCCCCAGTAGTCAAAAGCCCAGTTATCACAGTGTTTAGAGTCGATTCACTCTTCTAACGAAAACTCATCTCAGTAATATCCTGTCATTTGATTTAGTCTGGTATAAAGACCATTTTAATCTGTCTACATGTAAATTCTTTGTCTAGATTTATGATCTAGATGATGTTAGTTTTGACACATTATTGTCAAGTATAATAAAATCTGAGGTGTGCTGATTTAAATCAGTAAAAACATCTTTTTCTCATATAATAAAAATGCATTTAGCTGATTACAGATCAGATTATTGCCTACCTGAAGTGACAGTGACCGTCGTTCCTTTACCCCAGTAGTCAAAAGCACCATAGTAGCACAGTAGTGAATCTACTGAAGCCTTAGTATAAAAAGACCAGTCGACTAAGATATGAAATCCTTTAGTTTACACTTCATCTGATCATCTTTGACATTTAGTTTAACCTCCTCATAACAAGGTCACTTATTATTCATTTGATCAGATATGAACTTTTTACACTTCCTACCCTGTTTGTTCAGCTCATTATGAGACATTTAACACGTCGAACTAACTTACTGTCAATTCTGGTGAAAACTTTACAGAGATTTTCTATTATTTAATCAAGTTCAAATAACCAAAGGTTTTCATCTGCTTTTAGATTTGGGTTGAACTGAATTTCTTATAGTGAAGCATCGTTTTACCAGCTTTGGAAAAACCGCTGGCTGTATTTTTACCTTCCTTTTCCAAAGATGAAAAAACAGAATCATTGATTTAATGACAGATTTCATGAACTAGTTAGGATCAATCATTTTTCCTACCTGAAGTGACGGTGACCATCGTTCCTTTACCCCAGTAGTCAAAAGCGTAGTCACAGTACAACAAACCACCAACTACCCAGTACTAAAACCTGCTCACAGGTTACTATGGTTACCAGGACAGGATGCTTTAAACATAAAGTCTCAAATATTCCATAATATTGGAGATAAAAGTAGAAAGTGACTGACTGCTAAATCACCTGGGTCTACAGGCTGTAATGGATTTATCCTAAAGTTTCCAGACTTGAGTCACAAAGAAGTTCCAATAAAAATGTTTTAAAACAGGATTTAAAGAAGACAGAGGAGGAAACATGACGGACTTACCTGATGTTACTGTGACTGTGGTTCCTTTCCCCCAGTAGTCAAAGTAACCATCACAGTGACCAACTAGAGTGTTACTGATACAAATCCTTCGTTTGATTCAAGAACAGCATCAAAACTTAGTGGCAAAGGACAAATCACTCAGTCCTGTTTATTATCAGCTCTCAGGGGGTTTCATTCCCTTTGGTCTGTTGAATAAAATGATGTCAGTTTGACAACAGTTACTGCTCACTTCCTCTTTAACGGACTTTCTTGTCAGCTCCTCGTCCAAAAGTCTGGCTTTACATCACCACATGTAGTGGATGAAGCCTCTAGAACTACAAAATACAACCTGTTTATTTACAGTTTAGAATGAAATGTGTAATGCTCTGGTCTTGATGTACTGTCTGTTTACTTCAATGTGTTGTTATGTTCAGCTTTATTAAAAATCACTGAATACTTCTGAGGAAATCTATGGACATTTATTATTCAAGTAAACAATCATTAAAGCAGAAAATGGACTTTATTAATCTATTCTTTGGCATTACTTTATATTGAAGGGACATTAAAGTTTCTGTTTATTCTTTTAGAGGATGTTTTTATATCTGTGAGGGAAACATGTGGAGAACATGCTAACTCCACGCAGAAAGGCTACAGCTGGGAATTGAACCTGTGACCTTCTTGCAACACTGCTAACAACTGTACTACCATATGTAACATATAACAGGAGTCGTCAACAGTCAAGAGCCTGAATTTTTCTGAACAGTGTAGCAGCTGAACTTTGTTTAGTCATGTTTCTGTGACTCTCTCTGATTTGCTGGTTTAACATTATGATGTTGAGGGGGGGGGGGGTTGCTGGGGGTTGAGGCAAGTGCATGTATGATCACCTGTGGCTTCCTAGAAGTGCAATGGTGACGTTACCATCGACCCACCACATGGACATAGACTTGGCATGGATGGAGGTGACGTGTTCCCACCAATACCTCGATAAAAGGGTTCTGGAGCAGCGCTGCATCTCCACTAATAATACGTGCGGCCCAGTGGACCACGGTGCTGTCCTGCTGTGGGCGGACCTTTGTCCAGGTGAAGGAGGCGTGTCTGGATTGACCGGAGTGATCCCTGCGCCGAGCCGCCCACTCCGACAGCACCTGCCCTGGGTCTGGATGTGGACCGGGCTGGACTGGCCATCGGGCATTCTCCCAGTGATCCTATGGAACTTCAGGCTGGTCTGGACTGTCTCGGATCTGAGTGGCTCGTTTTATTCTTCTCTTCCTGTTTTGGCGCGCAATCAAAATCCCCCCCCTCAATGTCAGCCCACCAGACAAATGCTTGGTGGGCTGATGGCCAGTCCAGTGGTGAGAGGAAGGCGACTGTTTCAGGAACTTGCTGCCTGGACTCATCTCGGTCTTCTGCAGGTAAAGTTATTTTAACATCTTCAAGCCATGACCCTCAACGTGCACAGACCAAGGGTAAAGTGGCTGGAAGGAAGCTCCTCCACATCTGAAACCATAGTTCTCAACCAAAAAGATGGAATGCTCCTTCATGGTCAGGGGAAGTCTCTGCCTCAAACAAAGGAGTTGAACATTCTTTATGTCTTGTCTTCTTGGCTAGCGTGGCAGATTACCCACTAATGAAAATAAATATTCAGAAAACACCACTCACCTATAGAAATATACTTTAAGGACACCTAGGTTCACTCTACAGAGGAGGCTGGAGATGTGGTTCTAAAATATATAACAAATGAATTAAAAAGTCACATTAAAGCCAATAAAAAAAGGCTGAGGCGTGTCAGTAGTAGTAAGCATTAGTGATGCGCAGGTTTTCTTTTACCCCGCGGGTTACCCGCGGTTGGGTCGGGTCAAAACATTTTTACCTTCAGTTTGGGGCGGGTTCAAATCAGGGGTTGTGCTATCGGAAAAATATCCATCCATCCATCCATCCATCCATCCATCCATCCATCCATCCATCCAT
>SSNR01000945.1:23939-34382 GCA_006937965.1 Callopanchax toddi
TCTCAGCAAATGAACAGAGAATTGAAGAGTGTTTAACAGAAGATCTAATATGTTGATGTCCTTTAGCGTCTAATAGATGTAGAATTTGTGTCAATCCATTTCCTTGTCATAAAGCAGAGACTCATGGAGGAAAGTGAGGATTTTCTCTCTGTTTCTGACTGTAGTCGCTGCTAGAAGCCCAGTGATCAACACTCAGACAGAAACATCTCCTCTGGTCAGAGATCAGAGTTTGTTCTGTTTGTTCAACGGCTGCTTTCTCCTTTTGTCTAAATATGAATCACATTACTGGTTATTTTAAATGTAAAATCTATTCTTTTTAGATGAACTGGTTTCAGGTTCAGAGAGCAGCATTTGAATCTTTTATTATTTCTCCAAAGTGCTGATCAGTGTTGTCTCATTTCCATCCATCCATCCATTTTCTGCAGCCGCTTATTCCTCCACAGAGGGTCGCGGGGCAGCTGGTGCCTATCTCCAGCGGTCAAGGGGCGAGAGGCGGGGGACACCCTGGACGGGTCGCCAGTCCATCGCAGGGCCACACAGAGACAAACGAGACAAACAACCACACACCCACTCACACCTAAGGACAATTTACCAGCCCAATTAGCCTGACAGTCATGTCTTTGGACTGTGGGAGGAAACCGGAGTACCCGGAGGAAACCCACGCACGCACGGGGAGAACATGCAAACTCCACGCAGAGAGGCCGCAGAGCCGGGACGCGAACCCACGACCTCCTTGCTGCGAGGCAACAGTGCTAACCAGCTGCGCCACCATGCAGCCTGTCTCATTTCTACTCTATTAATATTGATTGATTTGCTGAACTTGTTGAATTTCTAAAGGAACTCTTTCTTAACACGCTGAGCAACAAGAGTCCTTTATTCCTGTTCCTGTGTTCTCAGCCTGAACGTGTCTCTGTGAGATGGATGAGGTTTTTGTCACAGAGTGAATCACTGTGGTGGTTATGGGACACTGTGATAAAAGCCAGGACAAAAACTCCTCCCTGAACTCTGAACAACTAGACAGGCTTTACATTGAAACTGTAGGATTTAGAATCAACACTGAAACAGTTTTAACTTCTGAAATAAACATTATAGAAACATTTACAACGTTTAGGGTAATAAAGAATCATAACAATGACTTTCTATCTATCTATCTATCTATCTATCTATCTATCTATCTATCTATCATCTATCTATCTATCTATCTATCTATCTATCTATCTATCTATCTATCTATCTATCTATCTAAAGCAGAACAATGTTTTCTCTCTGTCGCCCCCTACTGGTTTTAATATGAAATCACAGTTTTTTCTGACGTGTTCATATAAAGTTCTTCATATAAATTCCTTATCCTGATAAACAGGAAGAAATAAACATTACATCATGTTTTCACATATCATGACACTGAAATAAAGAAATGTAAATGTTGCAGGTTTTTGCTGTAATCATCAGTTTATATTGATTTATATGTTTGGATCATTTTACAGTGTTGTGTATTTGAAGGTAAATGAGGCTGTAAAAGGCTTCAAACCAGGAATTTGACCTGAGACTTTTTCTTTACAATTATAAACTTAGTTGGAGGTTTTTTTTATTTTCTTCTTGCAGTAGAAACATACCTAATGTGTAAAAATACACCACCTGTTATAATGTCAGGTGTTCCTCATTAGCACTGATGAAAAGAACATGAGGATATTTAGTAATTCTGCATTAAAGTGAAATCCTAAACACTGATGACTGAGAGCAGCTCAGTGGTTTGTCTCCTCACATTGAGAAGGTCTCTGCTCTGGTCTTGTTTCCTGTGCATCAGAGGTTTTTCTGTCTTTAGGTCCAAAAACCTGCAGGTTTCTGAACTGAAGCTGATTGTTTGTCTCTGTGATGGACAGGTGATCTGTCCAGGATGGACCCCTCCTTTGGAGATTAACATTTTAAATGTTGTTTCTTATAATCAGAAGTCAGTGTTCCATCAGAAACAGTAACTTGTTCCCCAAATCTCTGCTGTTAAACTCAGTGTTTACAGTTTTTCTCAATAGCTGTGGTTCATTTCTCACAACAGAATTAAAGTTTGCACAACAGTCAGTGCAACCTTCACAACATGGAGTCATTTGGGCTCAACCTAGTGTCAGTTTCCTGTTCATTTCATCCAATGGGAACTGTTTTAGGACATGAAGCGACTGAGTTAGTACAAATATCTGCTGAATGATCACTTTTTCACCTGCTTTTATCATGTCTGTCTAAATGAACTCTACTTGCTGAATAGTCATTGTTCATAATAATCTTCATTTCACTGATTGTGTCATTGCACACTATTTTGTTGATCATGTTGCCAAACATTTTTGTAAATCCAGTTTCTAAATCTTAGAAAGGAGTTAGAAAGGAGGAGGAGTTTCCCAGTCTGCCCCGATCTGCTGTCCTTACCTGATCAGCACCAAGGACAGCGACAGAGCAGGCTGGCTCCTACACTCCCTGCGGCTCCAGCACCCAGGACAGCGTCACGCTGAGATCTCCAGAACACCTTGGGGTTTAAAGGCTCAGGCTGCCAGATGAACGGGGACTCAGAGCGGTACTGATGTCCCCGACTTCGCTGTGGATTCACAGATATAATAAGCGGTTTATTCAGTGTTCTTAGTAGAACTTTTAGTGTGCAGGACTCTGCTGCTCGGTAAAGAGCTTTTTGTTTGCCTTTAGTTATATTACATCCATCCTCGAAATCAGAGCACCTTTAGTTAGTTTTTAGAAACGTCTTTAGTTTAGTTCAACAAAGTAAACTAGGTTAGGTTTATCTTCCTGGGTTTTATTTCCAAAGCGTTTTGTGTTTGTTTAATCTCCCGTTCGTTTAGTTGAAGAGTGTTTTTAGTTTTTAGAAACTCCTTTAGTTCAGCAGTTCCTCTTCCTGCTAGTTTTTCTTGTTGGGAGTGAAAAATAAATACCTTTGTTAAACCTTTAAAACCTTGTCTTGGAGCACTTTTGTGTTAGACCCCCAGTGATACTCCTAGACCTTTAGAGGGGGTTGTAACAATGACAGGATGCTAGTGGAGTATCTTCCTCCCTACTCTCCATCCCTAAATCCGATTGAGGAGTTTTTCTCTTCCTGGAGGTGGAAGGTAAATGACCGGCGTCCACAGACCCAAATGACCCTGAGAGCAGCCATGGATGCAGCTTGTGATGACATCACAGCAGAGTCCTGCAGAGGGTGGATTCAGCACTCAAGAAGAAACTTTCCTCTGTGCATTGACAGAGCTGACATTCACTCTGATGTAGATGGAAATCTGTGTCCACACAGACGGAGCGTCTAGATGTCCATGACTGATCTGCAGCTCCGTCTGGTTTACAGGATCTTCAGTTTCTAAACTACTACAGTCTGGTTTACTGAGACAAAGGGAGTTTAGTCTTTGTAAATGTTTTTCTAACACCTGCACAATGCTGTGAAAAGGTGTAAAAATACAGAATAAAGTAAAGTGTAAACTTCAGTCTCAGTCATCCAGACTCTCCTGGAGATCATCCAAACTCCACAGGAGAAAATCAAATGACTGTAGATCTGATCCATGGGCTGAAGGTTGACTGATGTCACACAGTGATGATAAATACACTTAGAGACCTCTAGAGGGCAGCACAGGCCTGTCTCTTCACTGGATGCCTGCAGAAGGCAGCCTGCTGCTTTCATCACCTGCTATCAGCTGTTCAACATCTGGAATGTTGAAAATAAAAAGTAACTTCTGATCATGATCACTGTTTCACCTGCTGCACACTTTTCCTCTACAGAGAGAATGATCTTTCATCATGTTTTGACCTCTGTTAACCTGATGTTTCTACTAACAGATCATCAACATTCTGACCTCAAACATCACTGGTAGAACGGGTTTTAAATCATTAATAATGAAAAAGACACTTAGACCTAAAGTATTTGAAGTATTTCCCTCCATCAGGATGTTTTCCCCTCTGGCTACATTTAGACATGTAAATAAAAACATTCAAATGTTTGACAGAATGAATTTGCTGCTCTGATGGTTTCTACACAGTTCCTGCTGCAGGTGTGTCCCCAGAGGAGCAAAGAAAGCAGGAAGTCGCTTTCTACGAGCAAATGTTTAGAAACTCAGAGCCTGTGAACCTGAACTGATACCAGAGGTTTATGGTTAGTGGACTCCAGGAAGTCATTTAGAGAAATTAATCCTCAAAAGCTTTTTTTAATCTTTATCATCAACTAAGTTGATCCTTTACCTATTTTTACATTTAATTCAGAATAATTAGACAATGTAATATTATGTTTCTTAATAAATGAAATGATCATTTGATCTCTGCCTTGTGTTTTTACTAACTGATAGTAAAATTAGTTTTCTGATCTGAAACATTTAGGTGACAAAAACAGAAAAATCCATTAAGGTGACAAAACTTCTCCTCCAGTAACAGCTGGTTTATCCTCTAGTGATCTAGTTCTCAGTCCTATTTTATATCATGTTGTTTTTCTGTTTTAACTTTTGATTCTCATTCATCAACAAACTGACTGAGTTCCCATCAGGTTAATCTCTTTATTAGATCTGTCTTAATGTCAGGTTTTTAGGCTCATTACTCAAAATAAACGCTGACAGATGTTTCTGGTTTTTCCAGGAAGTTTCATTCTGACAGTTTGAACAAAGTTTCAGGTCCCAGAGGTTCAGAAATAGGATCAAATCCAACCCTCAAAGTTTAACTGACAACAGATATTTAGGACAACCTGAGGAGGTTTTAAAACTAAAAGCTTTAAAACATTTAACTGAATCACTTCTTTTCATGCTGGATTAGATTTGTCAGAAACGGTGAAATCCTCTAATAACAGAGTAAAACTGACAACATCTTTTAAATTCATTAAAAGTTTTATTTTCAAACCATCAACACAAAATGATCCAGTAAAAACAAACAGCATTAGATTCATTAAACTGAGACTTTTCAGGTGACTTGTCTGAACAGACAGCAGGTCATTTATTGTATTTAAATAGAAACATTCACCATGATAAAGTCCAGATAAACAACAGAACAGCATCAAGAATTTACAGTCACTCGTGTTGACTCTGCATCCATTTGGTTCATTCTTGTCTTTTCATCTGAAAAAAAGAACATTTAAATGATAAAGTTAGAAAACAGAAGCAAATAAATGATATTTCAGTATTTTGATCTTCTCTATAAACTGTAACCAATAGTGATTTAAAGTGTTTTAAATATTGAGCTGATTGTTCTCATCTCACTGATGAAGTCCAGTCAGGCTGAAGTTTGAGTGCAGTCGTTTAAAGTTGGGTTGATTCAAGGTTTCTGTTTTCCTGTTTGGATCCAACAGAAATGAATCCTATTTGTTTTCTTTTGAATATCAGTGAAGTTGTTCAAATAGGAATGGCTCAGTGGTTCATTTCCAGTGACTGAGATCTTTCTCCACTCCTGTTGGTGAAGGTGTGTTTGATTTATTAGGAGTGAATGTAGAAAAGGGCCTGTGTGTTTACCTGGACCAGGCTGAATGTGATGCTATAGAAGAAAGAGAGAATGAAGAGGAAGATGAAGGACCAGGCTGTGGACCACAAGCTGCTGAACTCATCTTCATCAGTGACATTTTGGTTGAAATTCCAAAACAAATCTGATAGAAAATCACAAACATGGAGGTTCATCAGCAGGTGACTGGATGAGTTGTGTGTTTATGTGATAAAACTCTGATTTATCTTGTGTGAGTGTGTATTTCCTCATGTTTTCATCCAATCAAACACAAATGTCTCCATGCAACATTTATTTGGGACAAACAGCATCAGCTCTTCGAGCTACAGACAGAACCACAGACAGACTGAAACAAACTGACAAAGAAAAACATCTTCATTCAGGGTTTGGTGACAGATTTTCACTAAAGAAGGTTGACTCAGTGATAGACATCAGCTACTTCTACGCTCAACATTCTGTAGAGTTACCCTGGACGTTGGACGTTGCTGAAGTTATCCAGTGGTTTTTACCACCATCAGCCCAGACGCTGCATTGGAACAGGTCACCTTTGTTCCACTTTTCTCTGCTGGTTTTGTAAAGACTGACAACTGAGTAGCCAGTCTGAGTCTTCTGTGGAGGAAAGTTGATGCCATCAGTGTAGATTCCATGATTTTCCGACCAGGCGATGTAGTAATCCTGCAGCACAGGACTGGAGACCAGGCAGAGCAGAGTGACCTCTGAAGATCGGTCCTGCTCTGGGAGGATGTGCACGCCTACTGTTGGCTTTGTTTGATCTGAAAGAAGGTGAGACTCTTAATTATTCCTTTATTAAAACTCACATCCTAACTTCCTGATCCTCGGTTCTTCTCCTCTCCATCAGCTGAGTCCTACCTTTGATCCTGACATTGAGCTCTTCAGTAACTGGACTCATGTCCTCTGCTTCTGCAGAACAAGTCACTTTATTGACCTTCATCCAGTCGCTGATATCTCTGGTCAGAGTGCTGGTAAGTTTGACTCCACCACCTTCAGGCGTTGGTCCAGTAGTGCTACCAGTCATGTCTGATCCATCAACTTTCCAGCTGATGTTGATTTTCTCCACAGTGTCCTTGTTTTGTGCTGAAACAACACACTCCAGCTTTGCCTTCTGGTTGTTGAAGATTTCTTTGGGACTTGGTTGCTTCAGGGTCACTGTGATCAAAGCTGTGAACAGAAGAGTCAAAATATCTGAACATTTGGAATTTATATATTAATGAAACATTTTAGCATCATGACCCAAGTGGTTTGAACCTTTTGAGACGTCCCTTCTGTATGGTGTTTGTTGATGGGTGACCTCACAGGTGTAAACAGCATCATCCTCTGTGTTCTGGACCTTCAGGAGGCTGATGGTTGAGAAGGTGCTTCCCTTTGTTTTGGGCTCCCATGTGATGGATTCAGTCACATTCCCTCCGTTCTTTTTCCATTTCACTGAGATGTCTTTTGGATAAAAATCTTCCACCATGCAAATCAGATCTCGACCATCTTTTCTTGCTTCTGTCAGTAAATGAAGCTTTGGAGGACTGAAGGTCTCTGAGGACGGAAGAAAGAAAAACACAGTTTGGATTTGATTCATCAGTTTGAAGACATTTTATGTCAAATATCACAGACTAAAGTACAGTTGATAGAAACTTACTTTGCACTGTTATACTGATGTTGTCTACAGCACATTCAAAAGACTTCCCTGAGTTCCAGTCAGATTTAGACACTTCCATCAAACTGATTCCTGTATTCACTGCTGGATATTGTTCTGACGTCAGCGTGTTTTTACTGGGATCAGTCCACCTGATCTCCATCGTCGGGAGGAAGTTGTTTACGAGACATCCAACAGTTATTTGATCTCCAGTCCCGGGGTCACACTGAACCAGAGGGAACAGACTGGGAGCTCCTAAAGAAACAACAAGAACATTATGATTTAAACAATCATTAATCACCTGAAACTATGATTTGACTTTGATAAACAGAATGTAGAAATGTCATTTCTTACAAAGAAACAAATTATCACTTGTTCATTTGATACAATCAAATGAAAAATCATTTAAATTCAGCTCTTTGATGTTCTGTATTTAATAAAAATGAGATATTTTTAAAACAAAATAATTAGAGTCTTTTGAGTTTGGTTTTAGTGTTTTCACTAAAGAATAAAGATCCTGACTGTTAAAATGCTAATTCTGAATTTAAAATAAAAACATCTCATTGAAGCTGAACAGAAATAAAAATAATAAAAAACAAATTAAAAGTATGAGGATGCCTGAGTATAAAGTTAAACATTATGACCTGACGTTGTTTTTAACATCATTACTTCAGGTTAAACCTCATTGCCCCAAATATATAAAACAATCAATTTCATGAAAAAGGAAAAGATTTGTTTATTTTCTCAGTTTAAATCTTTAAAGTCACTTCTGTTCCACTGACTTTAGTTTGTCTTTAAATCAACAGAAAAAGAAAAAGACAGAAACGGACCAGGTTACAGCTTCTAGAAACTTTAAGATAAAAAAACAATGACATCATTGATTTAACAGCTGATGATTCATCACATGGATTTTTATTATTAATCATAAACTTTTTATTCAAAACCCCAAAGTTTTGTTGTGAAAATAAAATAATATTAAACTAGAAAAATATTCCCAGAATTGAAGATCAATAATTCTTAATTTAATCAATAAGACAGATGGTCTGAGAAAGAGTGAGAGGTGTAAATAAAGCAACACCATGTTTATGGTTTTCTGCATAACTCATCTTTACAGCTGGTAATAATTTATTCATCCATCTATTTTTTAATCACTTAGTAATAATAAATCAAATTTGTCATTTAAAATAATAATTAATAATAGTTTCAAACAGTATATGAGAGCAGGCTGTCTCTACTTTGTTCTATGTTTCAAAAATATCCATTTTTACTTCCCCAACAGAACATTTATGACAGAAAAAGAAAGAAAAGGTTGTGTAAATATAAAGTTTAAATGTTCGTACCTGAAGAAACAGTAACCGTGGTTCCTGGTCCCCAGTAGTCAAAAGCAGCATCACAGTGTTACATCTGAACTGAGTCCTTCAACAAAAACCTGAAGCATCAGAAAAAACTGTAAAAAGACTGAATTCAGCTGTAAAACACAAAGTCCTGCTGTGATCTAGGATGGGCCTGTTACCTTAATGTTTTTACTTTTAAATCAACTTTGTTCTCATTTCCAACCATAACCTGAAGTAACGATCAAAAGTCATCTATAGATGAACTCTGAGGCTTTAAACAGCTGATTATTAAATATGAGTCTGTTTATTCAAATGGTCACACAGAGTTCTTACCTCATATTCTCATTATAAACGTCTTCATTGATCTTTGATCTCAGATTAATAAAGATTTACTGTCAGGTTTCTGCTCTCAGGTTTTTGTATTGGTGTTTATCTCTGTGCCCCCCAAACCACCACAGTGAGAAACCGTCGTACAAAAACCAAACCCTTTAATCCACCAGAGGATCAGGATCTTCAGACCACAAGACAAAAGAAAGACAGAAAAACAGCTCAGTTACTGACAAACAAACACAATCATTTGTTTTTAGAATCAGTGGAAATCTAGAAGGAAAAACTTTAGTGATAAAAAGTTTTTGTCTTTTATATTTTGACCTGTAAAACAAATGTCTGACTTTAATTTGTCTTTTCACGACACAATAATAATAATTAGACATGAATCCACTCAAAGCAGCTGATCTGAGGGTTCATCACCAACAGATTCCCTCAGTTCCAGAGTTCCAACCTCAGTCAGAACTAAAGTTCAACAGCTTTAGTTTTGTGACCAACCTCTGCAGTCAATTCTTCAGTTATCTTGTGTCGATGGAGGCGTCCAGAAAGGAGGTTCAATCAACTCTGGGAAACAGCTGATTCCATCAGTTCTATCAACTCTGAGTTTCTTCGTCTTGAGTTGAAAGATCCACCATCTTCATTCACCATGGCAACCATGGAAACATCTCTGGAGCAGGAAGTCCTCCTTAAAGGTCATGAAGGCATCTTTTCATCTCTTCATTGATTCAACAAAACAAAGATTTTCTTGCCATGCCTCATGGATAAATACAGGTTCAGTAAATTCAGGGTTAACTAACTCAGACTTTTCTCATCTCCTACTTTCTAAACTCTCCTCTGTCCAGGTTGTTCTACTCCTCACCAGCTGACTGCTGCTAAAGGCTGTTTGGTGTCTGTTCCTTTGCTTTGAGCTTCACAGATGATATGAAAACATTTACTAAATGGTTTAGGATCAGTTAGTGTTTTCTCTGTTTTCTGCTTTTTTAAACTAGTTTATTATGTTAATGACGTTTTTAATTATAAAATAGACGTTTTCTACCCTGATGGCGATCTCCCTGGGGTGTCCGTGCCCTGGGTGTCCTCTGGACGTCTGGGGCCTGGACCTCCTCCGCGTCCTCCATGGGCCTTGGGGACGGGTCTGTGGCTCCTCGAACTTATTATTGAATGTTTCAATAGAGAAACCTTACATAAACAAGCGCGCATGTATACACACAGGTGATCACAAGGTGCTCACATAAAGACGGACTCAGGTGTTTTCAGACACATTGACTGGGGCTGTGGTTGACACTGAACTCTCTTGAACTGGTGTATACGTATACATTTGAAGAATATCACAACTGTTGTGTATTCATATGCTGTTTGTTGCTGTTGTATCTTTTCTCCTGTTTTGTTTGTTTGTGCTTTATTTACAGGTCTAGAAGTGGACTCTTCACGTCTCTTGTTCTCTTCTTTTTCTGTTTACTTTCTCCCCCATCCCTCTTTCTGTACCCTTCCCTTCACTTTTAGGCTCCGTGTCCAATCAACCATAAAAACATTCTAATAAAGATTTTGGGGGTTATATTTAAACAAAAATCAGGAGGAGTTTTATAGCAGTGGCTGTAACCTCTCACCTTGTTTTTGGCACACAGACATTATTCTGTTTGCTCCACAGCCGGACAGGACACGGGGTTAAAAAAAAAAAAAAAAAAAAAA
>SSNR01000945.1:34392-51407 GCA_006937965.1 Callopanchax toddi
GACAGAAAAACAGCTCAGTTACTGACAAACAAACACAATCATTTGTTTTTAGAATCAGTGGAAATCTAGAAGGAAAAACTTTAGTGATAAAAAGTTTTTGTCTTTTATATTTTGACCTGTAAAACAAATGTCTGACTTTAATTTGTCTTTTCACGACACAATAATAATAATTAGACATGAATCCACTCAAAGCAGCTGATCTGAGGGTTCATCACCAACAGATTCCCTCAGTTCCAGAGTTCCAACCTCAGTCAGAACTAAAGTTCAACAGCTTTAGTTTTGTGACCAACCTCTGCAGTCAATTCTTCAGTTATCTTGTGTCGATGGAGGCGTCCAGAAAGGAGGTTCAATCAACTCTGGGAAACAGCTGATTCCATCAGTTCTATCAACTCTGAGTTTCTTCGTCTTGAGTTGAAAGATCCACCATCTTCATTCACCATGGCAACCATGGAAACATCTCTGGAGCAGGAAGTCCTCCTTAAAGGTCATGAAGGCATCTTTTCATCTCTTCATTGATTCAACAAAACAAAGATTTTCTTGCCATGCCTCATGGATAAATACAGGTTCAGTAAATTCAGGGTTAACTAACTCAGACTTTTCTCATCTCCTACTTTCTAAACTCTCCTCTGTCCAGGTTGTTCTACTCCTCACCAGCTGACTGCTGCTAAAGGCTGTTTGGTGTCTGTTCCTTTGCTTTGAGCTTCACAGATGATATGAAAACATTTACTAAATGGTTTAGGATCAGTTAGTGTTTTCTCTGTTTTCTGCTTTTTTAAACTAGTTTATTATGTTAATGACGTTTTTAATTATAAAATAGACGTTTTCATGGTTTCAGCTGACGTGAAATGTGGTCACCAGTTATTATTTATGTAGGAATGAACATGGATTGATTTAATAAATCTACTTATTAAAACGATGTGAAGAGGACCCAGATGTCTCTGAGGTCAGAGTGTTTGTTGTCTGGAGGTTTTTGTTCAGCTGCTCCTCTGGTTTCAGTCACTGTGTCTCGAGCACAGAAATAAACAGCAGAGTCTTCAGCTGTCAGGCTGCTGATCTCCAGGTACTGAGTGCTGCTGGGAACATCTTCAGTCATCAGGAAACCACTCTGAAAAGAACTGGAGTAGCGACCAGTGTTATGACCAGTGTCCATCTCCCCGATCCACTCCAGAGCTCTCCCTGGTTTCTGTCTGATCCAGTGGATATTGTAACTTCTCATGCTGTAACCAGAAATGACACAAGACATCTTCACTGAGTCTCCAGGTCTTTTCACCTCAGAGGGAGACTGATCCAGTTTCTGACTAAAGATTCCTGTAAAACATAAAAAGGTCATTTTCTGTCAAAATAATAAAACTCTTCATAAAATAAAAAACAGCCTCTTTTCTCACCGTGAACACAAATGAGTAAAACTAAACTCCTGATGACGGTTTTCTCCATCCTGTAATGAAACCAGTCAGTGCTGTTTGAGTTGATTCTAAATGATCTGAGTCCTAAACTGAAGCAGAACTCTCTGATGATGTGGTTTTAAGAGAGGAGGAGTTTGCATATCGACCCTCCTCAGAACTCTACAGGATAAAGAGCTGCTTCATTTGTTTCTATAGGAGGAGAAACTCTAAAGCAGCAGAGTGGAGTCTGGTTTATTAATATTAGTTTAATGGGATGGATTTAATGGAGTTAGACAACTCTTTTCTATGAAAGAAACAAGTTTAACTTCATAAAAAGCTTAAACCAGGTGTTCTGCTATTTATGAATTTGATATAAAAATACAGTTTTCTTGTTTTTCTCTGAACAAAGTGACACAAAAATCAAAACAACCACAGGAACTTTTAGGTTTTATTCCTTTGACTTTTTGAAAATAAATGAAAATATCTTTGAATAATAAATTAATATACCTTCATAATTAGTAATAAAGTATTTTGATTTGTTGTGAGATCTCCAGTCAGCTGAGATGATGAACTAATGTGAACTGACTCAAACATCATCTGAGTTTTAATTTTTTTCACATTTTTTTGCAACAAAGACCCAAATAGATTTGTGGAGGATCCTCTTCTTTACTCTGACCCTCTCAGAGCAAACAAGGAAAACATGAAAACTCTCATCATGACATTAAATCTCTGAGGAATGAAGGGAAATACAGAGTTTTCTTCTACTGGCTGCTTTGACTCCAAACAGCTGCAGAGTTGATGTTCAGCTCTGTAGCTTCCTGTATCACTGTGGCTCTTCCAGCACAATAATAAACTGCAGAGTCTTCAGTCGTCAAGCTGCTCATGTGCAGAAACACTTGATCCTTGTTGTTGTCTCTGGAGACGGTGAAGCGATTCTGGACAGAGGATGAATAATATTTGTCTCTTCCACTGGGAGCAGAAATAGAGGCGACCCATTCCAGTCCTTTTCCTTCAGCCTGTCTGATCCAGCTGATAGCAGCAGCACCATCTGATATTCCTGCATATGTACAGGCAGTTGGTGGGATTCTCCAGGTCGTTTCAGCACTGGTTCAGATTGAGTCAGAGTCTGACTGCAAACACCTGAGAGAGAAACAGAGAGATCAGAAAAGAGCAACAGAAAACCTGAGAGGAGAAGAGAGAAGAAGTGTGACGTTCACCAGGAATTATTAACAGCAGGAGAAGAGAAACACACTGAGTTGAAGTCATTGTAGAAACTAGTTGAACATCTGGTTGGTGCTTTGGTTCCTGGTGAGATTAATAAAGATGGAGGAGGCTCAGATTTGACTTTGACTCCTCCTCTTTAGTCTCAAGATAAAGTAATAAACTGTGCCATGTCTCACCACGTCCGCCAAAAATACAAGACATTAGAGGTCTGAGGGCCCCAGGTGGTGACTTCATCTAACAGACATGGTCTGTGTCTCTGTGACTCTCTGACACAGTAATACACAGCAGAGTCTTCAGGCTGTGGATTCTGTACGTTTAGAGTCATTCTGTAGATGAAAGACTCTAAATTAATGCTAAACTTGTTTTGTTGATGTATCCATCTCTACTAACAGACTCCAGTCTTTCCCTGCAGACTGTCTGATCCAGTAACTGCCCAGAGATGAAGAGGTCTGACAGCTGCAGGTCAGATGTTGACCTGACTGTAGAGACACTGACTGAGTCATCTCTGTTCACACCTGAACCTCTAGAAAAATACTACAAATTATTACAGACTCATGCAATCTGCCAACAACAGCAGCAGAGTGACATAAAACATGGTTTCTGAAGGAATCCTGATCCTCCTTGACCTGATTTCATTTGATGTCTGCATGATGACGAAGACCATACCTTTACACAAAGACCCTAAAGGGGAGGATCATTTGATTCCATCTCAAACTGTTTGGTGAAGGCCTTGATCTCATTCAGAATTGATACGACACACATCAGCATTCAAAGATTAAACTCTTCTACAAATTAGACCAAATATTGATGGATCAAAAAGTTTAAGATTAATTAAAATTTGCATTGAAATACGGTATATTTGGTATGTACATACGTTTCCTCGTGTTATTGTTACCACTTTCTTGAGTTTTTTTTATTTTGGTGATTTTGTTCCTTCTGCATTCGCAACAAATCAAACTGATTAAGAACATTTAAAATTAGGTTTTTTTCTCTTAAAATATATAATTAGATGAATTTAGGATTACCTGCTTCAAACATTCTAAAATATGACTTCATGATCCCATTTTCAGCATATTTTTTACAGCACTCTGCAGACTGCGGAGTTGTTGTCCAGGTCTCTCAGTGTTCTGTATCAGTGTGTCTCATCCTCACACAGTAATAAACAGCTGTGTCTTCAGGCTGCAGGCTCTGTCCTGTTATTGTCACTGATCCTGCAGATGTGTCTCTGCTGTAGCTGAACTTGTTAATAAGAGCATTATTTTTGCTTGAGCTCCCGACAGACCAGATAGTAACAATCCACTCCAGTGCTTTTCCTCCTCTCTGTCTGATCCAACCTGTTGCATAGCTGTTATCAGTCACAGAGTAACCAGAGAGACGACAGGTGATGGTGACAGACTGTCCAGGCTGCACAACCTTAGAGTCTGGCTGGATCAGATCAATACTGAACACACCTGGAAACACAAATCAACATGATCTCCATCATTCATCTGAATATTGAGTGTTTCTAAGTGATTCTTAGTGAAATCTGCTCACAGGATCCAGCTGTCAGCAGCAGCATCAGAGCTACAGAGAACATGGTTGATGATGAAGATCCTCCTCTGACTGACACACACACACACACACACACACACACACACACACACACCTCACTTCTTTTAGAGGTGATATCATTTGCATAATGTTGCATACATTTGCATATAAATAATTGCTTTTCTCACATGTGTTTATAGTCTTATTGAGAGACCAAATTCCTATAAATGTGTATAATGTTTCCATCCTGAGTAATATGATGGTGACATTCATCCAGTAAACTGATGGTTCAGATAAAGGCAGCTGGACCTTCAACATGTTGCTTCTCATTTAAATCCAGGCAGAATAAAGTGGAGCAGCATGTTTGAAACATGTCTGGAGATCTTTGCTAATGCAGACTGGCTGTGTTTGAATATGTCCTGGTGCACGAGAACGATGATCTGTCACATTCCTGCAGCACGTCTTCAAAAAGGACATTCACTGAAACACATAGAAATGTTTAACCTCTGACAGGTTTGGGGCTATTAAGACAGGCTTTTTGTTTGTTTCTGAGTTTTTAACTTTAAAATGAAAACATTCTTTTAAAGTTTCAGGTTTAGGCTCCAGATCAAGATTTGAAGTGTGTGAGTGATCAAATAGAGTCACTTGCACGATGAAGTAAAATGGTTCAGAAGTTTAGAACCCTTCAAAGGACTCACTGAAATAAGGTGAAGTTTAAACCTTTGAGTTTTATTTATGAGTTATGATTTATGAGTTTTGATTTATGAGTTTTTAAGTTCAGGGTTAGGTTGCATATTAGGTTTAAAGTGTCTGTAATCAAACATGGTCACTTTCACTATGAAGGAAACTGGATGGAAATCCTTTGAGGTCTGAGAGCTCCTCCTCTGGTGGTTTAATGTAACAGGTGTTGAGGATCTGAGGGGTTTTTGTTCAGCTCTGCTGATGTTTGTGTCACTGTGACTGTCTGGCACAGTAATACACAGCAGAGTCTTCAGGCTGCAGGTTCTGTCCAGTCAGAGTCACTGTGTTACTGGAAGAGTCTGTTGAAAAACTGAACTTGCTTTTTAAGGAATCTTTGGAGTAAGTTGTGCATCTTCTGCATCCTCCAATGATCCACTCCAGTCCTCCTCCTGCAGCCTGTCTGATCCAGTGTGTCCTGTAACTGCCCACATCATAAGAGACCTGACAGCTGATGGTCAGACTCTGACCTGGCTGCACAGTTAGAGAAGCTGGCTGAGTCAGCTGTTCACACTTCACACCTGGAAACAAAAACAAGTGTTATCACAGATGATCAAGAAATGATCAATAGATGACCTGACTGTAATAAACGTGAATAAACTGACCTCCAGCTGCTAAGATCAGGAGCAGAGCTGCAGAAAACATGTTGACTGATGAAAGCAGCATCCTGATGAGACCCTTTATAGCAGAAAGGAGGAGCCTGAGTTTGAGTCAAATTAAAGCTAAAACCTGTCAAACAGATCTCAATAGAAAAGTAGAAAAACGTCTCCTACAAATATATTTATGACTGAAAGATGTAAAGAGGTCATCAAATATGTGTGAAAATATTTTGCTGATACTACCGGTAATAGAGCTGGACTAGGAAACTGGTCTAGTAAACTTTACAGATCAAACATTAATAATAAAATGATTTTATAACTTGTCCATGACACAGAAAGGAAGATTTAATCAGTGGATGATCAACAGGTTTCTGACAGTTAAAACATGAACTAAGAGGTTTTCTTTAAGTGATTTATGTCACTGATATTGTTTATTCTGAGCTAATAAGGAGATATACACGATAATCTACTTTTATTGAAGGTTTTATAATTATTGAATATAGTGTCAGTTTAAACTTGTTTATTTTAATGTTGATCATTTCTAGTTTGTTCATGGTAAAGTGTGCTGTTATAATACCATCAACAATCAGACTACTCATATTTCTACTGAGGTCTCAGTTGTGTCTTTAATGATTTCATCAGGAATCTCTTCCAAGTCTCAGCATCCTGACATGTTTTTGTTTGAACTTATTCCCATAATGCACTGTTTTATTTTCAAACTCAGTCTCTGTCTCTACTGTCTGTTTGATTTACTGAGAAAAATAATATTACAATAAGACAAAATAAGAAAAGAATAATAAGATGAATACTTATTAAAATATTTAAATGATTATTAAAATAAACAAAATAAAATAAGTCAAATAAAATAACTAAATACTCCATCCAAATACTCTATTAAAATGTGACATTCAGAACTTGTTTCTGATCATTTTTGAGACACAAACATATTTTAATGCTGACATAAATTCAACATTATTACAGTTACTGTTGTTCTTTTTCATGTGTAACTTTAACACAGGAAGGAGTTATATAGGAAAATAAATAAAACTGTAAAAATAATGGTAAATCCTCCATTAAATCAGAATAAATAATTTTTTATGACTGTTCACAGAGGTTTTACTCATGTTTTCATTTTATTAAACCTGTATTAAACCCATAATCCTCCTGGTAGTTTTCTGTCAGGACGTTGTATCAGAAGGGTGAGGATGGGGGTCCTGAGCTGAGCAGGTGTTACGACCCCTTGGATAGTCTAGGAGAAAACACGGGGCTCTAACAAAAAGTTCTCCAGAGACAAGGGTTACGGTTTAACAAAAATGTTTTATTTTCCACTCCCTCAGAAAACCACAAGCAGGAAGAGGCACTGCTGAAACGAAAGGAGTTTTTACTAACTAAAAACACTTCAACTAAAAGGGGAGGATAAACAAAGACAAAACACTGGGGAGAAAACTCTACAACCCAGGATCAAATATAATACTTAAATCACTACTTTTAATATGAAATACTACTAAAACTAAACAAAAGACGCTCTACTATGGAGGGTGTAGACTAATGTGATTATTCAAAAACGACAAACGGAAAAGCTCTTTAAGAGAGTTGCAGAATCCTGCACGCTAAGAAACATTTTTACTAAGAACTCCAATATTTTACCTTTAAACCACCTATACCTCTGTGAATCCACAGCCAACTGAGGGGACGTCAGTACCGCTCTGAGTCCCAAACTATTGTAACAGCCTCCGCCTTTTAACCCTCCTGTTATGTTCGTTTCTCAGGAACACCAAAAATGTTCCTGGTCAATTTTACCTGAGACATGTTTACTTATCCAAAAGTGTCAGAAACCAAAAAATTCCAATAAACATTGTTCAAATCTCATTATTAACTCCATTACTAACCATTTCAAACAATATTTGGTGACATCTTTTTTTAACCCTTCACAGATCAAGGTTCATTGAGGATAACTCACTCTTTTTTATAAAAACTGCATTTTAAAACTTTTAAAGTATATGTTGGAAATACATACAAGTAAAACACAATAGTTTTACATGACATTGATTATTTTAACATTTCATTTTATAATTGAACATTTTTTCTCTTCATGTATTGATGTAGATAAAGTAACAAGCAACATCTCTCCTGTTCTGGGTCAAATTGACCCGCTGACTTAAATCAAAACTGATGACTCAAGATGATTTGTTTTCGAAGTAAACTTTATTCAAGCACTGTTTTGGAACAAAAGAACAAAATAAGAAATCAACAATATGAACTCCACAGCACACAGGAAGCATGTTGTCACATTGTGACAGTGAGCACTATGCATTGTTTAGAACCAGAAACACAGAAATGAATCGCTGGATATGAACAAGGTGCAGGTGTCTACACAGCACATGAGGGACATGTCATGTGTGTTTTGTGAAAATGGATTTAGCACATTTTACACAGGTTAGGGTTAGCTTCACATCATCAGATGGCTTGCAGACTGGCACCTCTTTGTATTCCTTTGTTTCCCTGCAGCAACCTAAAGACAAGGACAATGATTACATTTTTTTTTTGCTGATCTCAAGATACACACAACATACTCTCACACAGTCTCACACACATACTTACCTCACACAGGTGAAGCCAACTCCTGGACCTCCCTCACTGTAGCTGCAGCAGCTGGGGTCCTTGGCATGTGCTGCCTCTATTGTATATACGCTAACTCCATGCAGAAAGGCCACAGCTGGGATTTGAACCTGTGACCTTCTTGCTGCAAGTCAACAGTGCTAAAATCTGTGCCACCATGCAGCCCATAATAAAAGAATAGCAGCTTCCTCATCTGGCTCAATCAGAATCATCAAACTCAGAATTGACCTGAAGATGATCTTCATCTTCAGACACATCCTCCTCCACTTCACTGTCATGATCAACAATCAGTTCCAGAGCCTCCTGGGCTGTCATCTCTTCATTTATTTTGTAAAACTTTGAAAGAGGCTTGACCATATGTAGCTGCAGAGTGAATGTTGTTGAACCCCCTTCATATAATCTTTTTACGTTTTGCTCATGCCCTAAAAAGTGCCCACTCAGTGTGGGTGGAGTTTGCTCACGAGAACCTTTTCTGTTCTGTTCTAGAACAGAAAAGGATCTCATCAAAAACCATGACATCACATGAACTCTAGCACTTACAGATGAGGTGAATTCTGAAACCTTTAACCTTCATTTTGACTGCCGGGTCAAATTGACCCGAACAGTATCTGTGTAATACAGTTTTTCTCAGTAGCTTTGGCTCATTTCTCACAACAGAATTAAAGTTTTCACCACTGCTAAGACGTTTCTCAAAACAATTAGTGCAAACTGCAAAACATGGTAGATAACCTGCAAAAGCAAGTCACCTTTTCAAAATGGGTAGTTCGTGCTTCAAAAGCAAGCTCCTTAATCAAAATAGATTATTTGTTCTTCAAAATCAAGTCTTTATGTCAGTGAAAGTGCCAGTGTTGTCAAAATGAGAAGTTCTGACAGCAGCATCGTATAAACAACAGTCACATGGTTTAGTCATGTTTTCATTGAGACAGATGACTCTGGAAGTGCTGCCCAGTGTAAAGTCCAGACAGCGTTACAGACCAGGCACGGCATTTAGAAAACTACAAGTAAAAGAAAGTTCAAGACACTGAATATACTTTACTTCATACTGTATTTTTACAACTTTTCACAGCATTGTGCAACTGAAAGAAAAACATTTACAAAGACTAAACTCACTTTGTCTCAGTAAACCAGACTGTAGTAGTTTAGAAACTGAAGATCCTGTAAACCAGACGCTGCTGCAGATCAGTCATGGACATCTAGACGCTCCGTCTGTCTGGACACAGACTTCCATCTACATCGCAGTGAATGTCAGCTCTGTCAGTGCACAGAGGAAAGTTTCTTCTTGAGTGCTGCATCCACCCTCTGCAGGACTCTGCTGTGATGTCATCACAAGCTGCATCCATGGCTGCTCTCAGGGTCATTTGGGTCTGTGGACACCGGTCATTTACCTTCCACCTCCAGGAAGAGAAAAACTCCCCGTCCTCAATGGGATTTAGGAATGAGAGTAAGGAGGAAGATACTCCACCAGCAGTGCAAACCACTGGCTGACCACAGCAGACTGGTCTCACTGGTAGCAACAAGTGTTCATACAGCCTCTAACTCAGTGGAAAATCAGGGTCACCTGAGAAAAGTGATTTATGGACATTTTCATGGAAACATTACAAAGATTTAGAAACTGGATGTACAAAATGTTTGACAACATGATCAACACAATAGTGTGCAATGACACAATCAGTGAAATGAAGATTATTAGTTATAGGAACAATGACTATTCAGCCACTACATGTAGAGTTCATTTTGACAGACATGATAAAAGCAAATGAAAAAGTGATGATTTTACAGATATTTGTACTAACTCAGTCACATCATGTCCAAAAACAGTTCCCACTGAATGAAATGAACAGGAAACTGACACTAGGTTGAGCCCAAATGACTCCATGTTATGAAGGTTGCACTAACTGTTGTGCAAACTTTAATTCTGTTGTGAGAAATGAACCACAGCTATTGAGAAAAACTGTGATGGCAATGTGCAGGGGGGTGTTCCACATATGTGAAATTAACCATTTTTATTTTATATGTTGTTTACTCTAATTAAGCCAAGCACAAGAAGATTCAGGCTGAAAAAATAATTTTAACAATTTTTTCTAGATTGTTTAAAAATTGAAACGGGTCAATTTGACCCGCAACATAACCGGAGGGTAAATCTACTCCTGATGAGTCTAAACGAGGAACAGCTGTGTGTTGCAGCAGCTGTGAGAGATCCCAGCATGCCGCTGTCCATGGTGCTGAACAGCAAAGCGGGGCAGACTGGAATCCTCCTCCTGACATGACAGCCACCTGTAACACCAGGACTGAGACAGAACCCCACGCTGAGTCTCCTCCTTCCTGTCCTCCAATCAGGTGACTCAGATGAAACTCAACCATCAGATCAACTAAATCTCTCATCCTGGTTTCCTTAAGTCTCAATAAATCTGTTAACTCATTTTGTTGTAGCCTGGTTCCTGTTAGTGAATCTTTGTTAACTTCAGAATTAGATCATATCATCATGTTAGTGTTGTTCACTTATAATATCTTAATGCTGCTGTTCTTTAAACTGTGGGGGGAAAATTAAATTACTAAAACCATTTTGTCTGATGGAGGAAATGAATAAATCTGTGAAATCATAAAATGTAAAGAACATTTCTAATCACAGTGAGTGATGATGGTGGAGGAAAGTGTTTATGTCTTGGTATCTTTAGAGGTCTGAGGACCCCTGGTGGTGACTTCATGTAACAGGTGTTGAGGCTCTGAGGGGTTTTTGTTCAGCTCTGCTGATGTTTGTGTCACTGTGGGTCTCTGGCACAGTAATACACAGCAGAGCCTTCAGGCTGCAGGTTCTGTCCAGTCAGAGTCACTGTGTTACTGGAAGAGTCTAAGCTGCCACTGAACTTGTCTTTTAATGAATCTTTGATAGTTGAGTCTCTACCAATCCACTCCAGTCCTTTTCCTGCAGCCTGTCTGATCCAAGCTGTGAAGTAGCTGTCAACATCATAAGAGACCTGACAGCTGATAGTCAGACTCTGACCTGGCTGCACAGTTAGAGAAGCTGGCTGAGTCAGCTGTTCACACTTCACACCTGGAAACAAAAACAGGCATCATCAGGTTTAACACAACCAATCATTAGGAACCATTTAGGTAAAAAACACAGAGACTTACCTGATCCAGCTGCCAGCAGCAGCAGCAGCAGCAGAGAGACAGAAAACATGATTTGACTTCAAGCTGAAGGGATTCTGATCCTCTTCAAGTCTGATTTTAAGTCAAGGGAAAACACAGAATTTGCATAAAGAACCAAAAGGGGAGGATTATTAAAATTCATTGTGAACTTTTCTTAGTTTACCACAGAATGATCCAAACAGTTAAACTGAAGAAACAAAGAGAACAGGGGCGTCTCTGTTTATCTTCATAAACTCCTGCAGACCCAGCTCTTCAGAGAACATCTTCTAAACCAGCAGCTCCTCCTCCTGCTCTACTGTCCTCTCTGTGTGCTCTTCCCTCTATGCTGGTGTTCTTTTGATTCACTGTCATCCCTGTCACCTCTGGCAGAGACTGACTAGTGTTCGTCTGTCTCAGTAGCTTGTTGTTAGCCTCAGTGGGAACTTCTTGGTTACATCATCATTTGTGAGTTGTTTTGGATAAAAGTGTCTGTTAAAAACATAAACATAAACAAAAAGCTACTGATTAATAAGCTTTAAACTCTATCAGCTGCTGGATTAATACTTTAAATATGATGAAAAGTAAAACGTTGATTTAAGTCTCCTTGTTTCAGTTTTCAGAGGGAGGTTTCATTTAGTAACTAAACAACAAGTCAGTTGTTTCTGTTGATTTTCCTGATAAAGTTCTAGATTTGTTTACTTTGATCATTTTTCAGACTGTGTTTGAACTTACAAACATACTAAACAAAAACATCTTGTCAACAACTGAGAAACAAACTCTCAAAATGTTTTTCTGTTCAAACATGAAGATTTACATTTAGATCCATGTCTGTTTAGATTCACTGCTGTTGTTTTGAAGGTTGAACATAATCACAGTCAGAGATGATTTTAAACCCAAACTCTTCTCTTAATATGAAGCATCATTGTTGTCCCAGAAAACAAACATTCATACAATAGATTCATAATATTCTGAAGGTGAAGAATCTGTAAAACTCCAGGTTTTTGTTCAGCTGCTCAAAGAGTCTCAGTCACTGAGAATGGAGCTCAATAATAAACAGCAGAATCTTCAGCCTTCAGACTGTTGATCTGCAGAAACAGCTGCTCTCTGTTGTCTCTGGAGACGATCATTTTTAAAAATGTTTTTGTTCTCAAGTTCCAGGTGTGATAAAAGCTTCAGCTGCCCTCTAGAGGTCTGAAGTGGACCTACAACTAATCCTAGATATAACACAATGCTAATGAGACTCTGTTGTTCCTTTTATTAACAGTTTTACCAAAAAGTGATTTCCATTAACTGGTCTGCATGTGTTTGATGTTGTGAGACAGTTGAACAAAAACACTGAATGGAGGCTGAGCCTTTGGTTTGAGCTCCACACTGGATGAAGGAACTCCTCACCTCATCTCTAAGGCTGAGCTCAGACTCCCTACAGAGGAACCAGTTTCAGGGATCTGATTCCTTTGATCCTGATCCAGAGCTCAGGACCAGAGGTGATGGTTGGAATGTGGACAGACTAGTAAATCTAGAGCTTCACCTTTTGACTGAACTCCTTCTTCACCTCCTCAGACCAGAACAACGATGATGTAACTGGAAATGTTGTCAGAACAGAATCATGTTGTTGGTCAGTGTCAGCAAAATGTTCAGCCTGGATTTAAACTTCATGTTTGTCAGGTTTTCATTTTCTACACTCTTCATTATAATATAGAACTTTTTACTTTTCATGATGTTGGTTTTACAAAAAATAATCTAAAGTTTAAAGTTTTACACAGAAACCTGGGACTTGAAGGTTGAAGCTGATACTTTTTACCAGACAGATGATATAAATAGTAGCAACATGAGTCTGATCCATGACGAGTTCCAGTGAGAAAACTCTGCTGTAGGTTTTAGTTCAGCTGCTCCACTGACTTCAGTCACTGTGACTCTCGAGCACAATAATAAACAGCAGAATCTTCAGTCTTCAGACTGTTGATCTGCAGAAACACCTGATTTCTGCTGTTCTCTCTGGAGATGATGAACCGGCCTCTGACTGACTCAGAGTAGTAGATCTCACCACCATCATATCTGATCCAAGAGATCCACTCCAGTCCTTTTCCAGCTGCCTGTCTGATCCAGCCTATGTGAGGATCACCACTAAACCCTGAATATGTACAGGTCAGTCTGTGGGATTCTCCAGGTCTTTTAACCACTGATTCAGACTCAGTCAGAGTTTGACCCTCAGAACCTGCAGAAATAAAAACAGTTCATTAATACAATCACTTGATATCGACTCACATTGTGTTAGATAGAATCTTTTGTTCTTACCAGTTAGGAAACAAACCAGGATGAGAAAAACCAAATGAACTGGTCTGGTCCTGGTAAAAGTCATTTTTCTTTGATTTGTCTGCAGCTTTTAGTCAGAATGAGACACAGAAAGTAGCTTTTCATCACTTTCCCAGAGATATAAAGATACCTGTTTTGCATTGACTCCTCCTCCTTTGAGATCGAGACACAAATCCTCAAACATTCCTGGAACTCTTCATCTCTCCATCACCTCTCTGGGGTCTGGGTGTGTAAATATGTGGTGATCAATCAAAGAATGTGATCAAAACACGAGTCTCTCAGAGTGATGATGAGTTTTAAATTATTACTGAGTTTTATTTCAACATGTTTTCATTCAAACTCCTAAATTATTGGTAGCTCAGAGAAACAGGAAGTGATAAACCACAGCAGCTGTTCTCTCTCTGGATGCTTTAATGTGTCCATATTTACATTGATGCTCTCTCAGGGTGAACTTGTTATGTTTTACTGCCTCCTGCTGGTCTAATTACACACATATATATTTAATCTTCTGTGTAGTGCTTTAACATGTGCAGCACATTTACCACAGCTAATGACAACAAGCTCCTCAGATTGAAGTCAGATCTCTTTCTGAGTCTCAGACATATCAGTCAGACTCCAGTCCTGGAGGACTCCTCTTAAAGGTTAACAATAACAACCCATAGTTGACAGTATTCTTCCATCTGATGAGTTGTTGTTCAGGTCTCTCAGTGTTCTGTATCACTGTGTCTCATCCTCACACAGTAATAAACAGCTGTGTCTTCAGGCTGCAGGTTCTGTCCTGTTATTGTCACTGATCCTGCAGACTTGTCTCTGCTGTAGCTGAACTTGTTCTTCAGAGCATCATTTTGGTAAAAACCTCCTCCACCCCACATGTAAGAAATGCACTCCGTGACTTTTCCTCCTCTCTGTCTGATCCAACCTGTTCCATAGCTGTCAGTCACAGAGTAACCAGAGAGACGACAGGTGATGGTGACAGACTGTCCAGGCTGCACAACCTTAGAGTCTGGCTGGATCAGATCAATACTGAACACACCTGGAAACACAAATCAACATGATCTCCATCATTCATCTGAATATTGACTGTTTCTAAGTGATTCTTAGTGAAATCTCCTGACAGGATCCAGCTGTCAGCAGCAGCATCAGAGCTACAGAGAACATGGTTGTGTCAGAACGGATCGGCTGAAACCTCTGTGAGTTTGAGTGTAGCGTGTGTGCGGCTCAAACGCGGCAGTAATTAGCGCTGAGCGTTCGCGTACACGCAGTTAATCTCGGAGCAGCCGTGCGGTTCTCGATGGAAGCGAGACCGCGGGACTACTCCGATAAGTAAGTAGTAAAACTGACTTACTGGTAGGTTGAGGATGAAGCTCGGAAGCCTGGTAGGTTTAGATGAAGCTCGTAGCATGAATGAATGAATCGATGACTGAGCACAGGTGTGTGGGGTGAAGGGTCATTTATAGAGGAGGTGAAGCCAGAGGGATGATGGGAAATGGAGTCTTAGCGGGAGGAGCGGTCAGAAGGAGGGGAAACCGTGACAGTACCCCCCCTCCAGGGGCGGCTCCAGAAGCCCTAGACTGACGGGCACGGAAGTCAGAGATGAGGGTCGGATCCAGAATGGAGCGAGCGGGTTTCCAGGAGCGTTCCTCAGGGCCGTAACCCTCCCAGTCCACGAGGTACTGCCACCCACGACCTCGACGACGGGCATCCAGGATGCGCCGAACAGTGTAGACCCGGTCGCCGTCGACGAAGCGAGGAGGCGGAGGAGAGAGAGAGGGCACCAGGGGCGAGGAGACGTAGGGCTTGAGCTGAGAGACATGAAAGACAGGATGGATCTTGAGAGTCGAAGGAAGACGAAGACGGTAGGCGACAGGGTTGATGGAGTGGTCGATGACATAAGGACCAATAAAGCGAGGGGTGAGCTTCCTGGACTCGGTCCGGAGGCGCAGGTTGGAGGTGGAGAGCCAGACCTTGTCGCCGGGCTGGAACGAGGGACCGGGCCGGTGACGGCGGCGATGCTGGCGGACGTACTGGGACTGGGCCCGAGCGATAGCAGCACGAGCTTTGACCCAGGCCAGCCAACACCGACGGACCATGTTCTGGGCAGCGGGAACTTCCACCTCCGGTTCCTGGTGACCGAAGATGGGCGGCTGGTAGCCGTAGCACACCTCGAATGGAGACAGGCTGGTGGCAGAGGAGACATGTATGTTGTGGGAGAGCTCCGCCCACAGTAGGTATTTGGGCCAGAGCGACAGCTGGGTGGAGACAAAGCAGCGGAGGTAACGTCCTAGCTGCTGATTGGCCCTCTCAGTCTGGCCGTTGCTCTGAGGGTGGTAGCCGGACGAGAGACTGGACGTAGCACCCACCAGACGACAGAACGCCTTCCAGAACCGGGCGGTGAACTGGGGGCCTCGGTCGGACACCACATCCGTAGGGAAGCCGTGCAGGCGCACCACGTGCTCAAGGAGGAGTTCCGCAGTGCGCTTGGCCGTGGGGAGGCCAGTGAGGGCCACCAGGTGGACGGCTTTGGAGAAGCGGTCCGTGATGGTGAGTATGGTGTCCAGACCGTCCACGACTGGGAGGCCGGTGACGAAATCCAGTCCTATGTGGGACCACGGCCGTTTAGGGACTGGAAGGGGCTGAAGGGACCCAGAGGCTGGCTGGTTAAGGGACTTGGAGCGAGCGCAGACGTCGCAGGCAGAGGTGTACTCCTTAACATCCTTCGCCATTTGCGGCCACCAGAGGGCCCGCTGGAGGAGCTTGAGGGTCCTGGCGAAGCCCGCATGGCCGGACAAAGGTGAGGAGTGAGCCCACGTGAGGGCTTCCTGACGACAGCCTGTGGGAACGTAGAGGCGGTTGTTGGGAGTTTCTGGAGGAGCCGGGTCATTGGGGAGTGCTGCTCTGATAGAGTCTTCCAGGGGCCAGTGGAGAGGGGCCAGGAACCATTGGGACGGCAAGATGGGACTGGGGTCTTGAGAGGGAGCGGAGTGCGTGAATTGACGGGACAGAGCGTCAGCCTTGTGGTTCTTGGAACCGGGTCGATAGGACAGCAGGAAGTTGTAGGGTTCGAAGAAGAGGGCCCATCGGGCCTGGCGAGGATTGAGCTGTTTAGCGGACTGGATGTGGATGAGGTTTTGGTGGTCTGTCCAGATGGTGAACGGCTCCACCGTCCCCAACAACCACTGTCTCCACTCCTCGAGAGCCCACTTAATGGCTAGGAGCTCGCGGTCTCCCACACCGTACTTCTGTTGGGTGGGGGAGAACTTGCGGGAGAAGTAGCTGCAGGGATGGAGTTTTTGGTCGGGACCCCGCTGAGACAAGATGGCGCCGGCGCCAACGTCAGAGGCGTCGACCTCCACCACAAAGGGTCTCGTGGGGTCCGGGTGGAGCAGTATGGGTGCTGAGGTGAACCGTCTAATGAGGTATCGGAAGGCTTGGTTGGCGGTAGGGGGAAGACAGAATGGACGGGGCTGATTCTGTCTCTTAT
>SSNR01000946.1:2170-13286 GCA_006937965.1 Callopanchax toddi
TAAATGATATTTCAGGTCTAAACTATGATCTATGGGTTGAGTTCCACAACATCTGTCATTCTGATGAAGACCCTCCTTCCTCCTAGAGACCCCTTTCCATTATTTCTTGCCGCCAACATTTTTCAGCCAATGAAATTCAAATGTCTGCATTCTCTCAACATGCACGCGCATCGACCAAACCTGTACCAGTAGGGGGCGCTGTCATACAGGACGCTCCGTGTGTTTCTCTGCCGTTCACTGAGGACTCGCAGCTCATTTCTACTAAAAACCTACCCATTCGCCAGCTAAAGATGGATTTATTTTAATTTGTAAACCTTTCACCTGACAGAATGGCAAGGCTTGACAGGATTATGCGTTTATTTTGGTCAGAAAGTTCATCCAGGGCCGAGTCAAGTTCAGCTTCAGAGTCCAGCAGCAGCTCGGTGCTAACAGAGCTAATATCAGAAGCAGCAGGGACAGAGAGGGCTCATCAGACCCTCGTAGTATTGTTGGAAAAAGATTGTGAACTGTGAGTGATTAAACCCTACACACTGAGCTGTACAGTTCATGTCCGAAGTATATGCGCCGCGTGCACGCACGCACACGCGACCGGACGCGCGTGTCGAGATGTTTTGAGGAGGAGCCTTTGGACGCTAGATTCAAAAACTGCTCTCCTGATGAAATCCTCCAGAGTGCGGCTTTAAGTATGGTACAATCAATGAGTTATACAATGTTAACAGACCAGAACTATTCAACAAAAACTTGACTCTATGAAGTACTACGATGGCTTTGGCTATTTTTCCTTTACTTCCAGGTCAAACCCTCTTCAAACATCACTCCCAAGAATTTAGTTTCTTTAACCCTTTTAATTTCCATCCCGTCTATTTTTAATGATACCTCATTTATAAGGTATCATTATATAAAGGTATAAATTATAAAGGTTATAATTTATCAATTAATTTATACCAAAACAATGTCTGGATCAACTGTCTCTGATTTGAGTTGAGACATTATATAAAGTTTCTTAGTTAATGGGAAATTTTTGCCATTTTTGCATGTTTCTGTGTCAAAGTATAAATGATTACTACCTGTTATAGCTACCTGAACAGCCTCTGTTCAGAGAAATAGTTTACAGCCTTCAGGACTGATAAGCTAGCAGCTAGTCCAAGCTCAGCCAAGACCAAAGAGATCACTGCAGACTTAAAACATAGAACTTCATTTAAATTATTTTGGAGATTAAAATCATTTTATTATACTTTAATCTTAGCTGAGCATCGATTCAGGTAAATAGTCAAAACTAACACAGAAACAAACTTGAAAATGCCTTAAATATCAATTAAACAAACAAAAATGTCTATAAAGGAGAGATGAATAAACAAATGTCTAATATGACCTACAATTTACACACCTGCTGTCTTTATCTGTTCTGTCGTTTATGAGAGGAATCCAGTGGCTCGTCACCTTAAAGAGGAAAATACAGCATTAAACACTGTACCAGAGAATTAATTCATAAGTAAATATAACATATAAAGTTTCAGTTTTAACTGCAGACATAGACAAGAGATCAGGCTCACCTTTTCTATTGACTTCTTGTTGTTAACAGAGTAAACTATGCAGATAACATTAGCCTTCGAAGAGAAACGGATCTATTAGTTTTTGAGGTTTACATAAATGTTTTAAATATATTGTGAGAGAAAGAATTAAATCAAACTCACCTTGGAGATTTCTTGAAACAGCTGCTCCTCTGACTGTTCTGCTTCTAAATGAGATTAAAAAACACTTTAGTGCAGTTTTTCACATGTCACTTTTCTGACTGGTGTTGAAATATTCCTGTTTACCCCAAAGTTTAGAAAGATGAGTCTAAAACCTGAAGATATGCTAAAAACTTTTTTTTTAATCAATAAACTTTCTTAACCAGCCCAGAGGTCAAAGTAAAAAACATTTGAAAGGTTAAAGCTTTTGTTGCAAGTTATTGACTTTAAACCCTCGTTATACAATTTTTAATATGCAACAGTTGGAATGACTTTAAAAAGTTTATGCAACACACTGCATCCAGATTTAAAGCTAAAAAGTTTAAGCAGATACCTAAAATGGGACAGTCTTCTTAGTGTGCTTCTTCATTTAAATGTCTTGTTTAGCTTAAATTTATCAGTCATTTCAAATTTTTTGCAGCATGGACCAGTGCTTGAAGTGGACAACAAGAAGTGGTGGTACTCTCTTTAATGGAGGTCGGAACATGAAATGTTGAGATTACCGAGTGTAAATATAGCTCAGTAAAAAGACGTTCCCCTCTCTCTATGCATCATAATGCAAATTGAAAGGGATGGAGCTCAGCTCAAATCTCATATATAATCAAATTAAATTAAATGTTGTCTACGTACATAAAATTATTACAATTTCAAAATTAATTTCCATTGCTTTATTAATTATCAAAAAAGCCAAACAGAAAATGAAACCTTCAATCTCTCATCATTTGTTTAAGCTAATAAACACGGCAACAGCAGCTAGAACGACGCATGCGCGGTTGACCGGTTGTCACAGAAACCACTGTTCGCTTGGTCAGTCTGCGCCTGCGCATTGTGAAGAGCGGCAGACGAGAACATAGACATATGTATGCAAAGATGCCTCTTTACGCCCTCGATAATGGTTCCAGTGCTTAATGAGGCATCTATATTTGTATATCTATGCCGGTTAAACCCAAACACGGAGGTGTTGTGGACGTGAGCTCACTGACCACTACCAGGGGTGTCAAACTCATTATGGTTCAGGGGCCACATGCAGACAAATTAGATGTCAAGTGGGCCAGACCAGTACAATCCTAAAATAATTACCTATAAATAACAAGTGCATGGTTTTTCCCATGTTTTCATGCAAAACAAATTTACAAGTACATTTGAAAATCTTCACATTTATTCAAAAACTCTTTTACAAAACACAAGATAAACAAATATTTCTTAGGACAATTGTGCAGAAGTACACAAAACTTTTATTGTCTTAAAATGTTAATAATAAAAGATGTCCTACATGTGGAAACACCCTGGATGAGAGAATCATTTTTTGCAGTGTTCAGACTGACCCAGGGTCTGGTCTGGAGGCTCTGCCTCGTTTTCAATGAGGGCCTCTATTGTTTATAGACCAGTGTGGGTTTGGTACTGGTTTATCTTTTTAAATAGGGTTAGGGTCTGGGTTTGAGGAACTCAGTGTTTCATCTATGTATAAAACCAGTAAATCCAGGTGATGCTGACTGGACACCATCAGTTTCACCATGGTTTCATTTAGATCAGGTCTGAGGGAAAACCCAGATCTGGATCCAAACCCATTCAGGTCTTTGTTCTTCAGTGGCAGGACGGTGATCTGTGCGCCCAGCTGACGTCCAGCTCTCTAGTTAAAAATATCAGCTTCAGCTCAGCGATGCTGTAGCTGGTGTGCGTGTCGAGTGTTGAGCCAGAAACGAACCAAAGGCGCGGACCAGGACCGCAAACGCTCCAGTTTGGGCACTGATCTCTGTGCGTAACGCGATCGGAAGCCCTGGCCTCACGCTGTGACTAGATGTGGAGGATTCATCACTGGCCAAGTTGACAGGCACAGCGAGCAGGACGGCAAGTTCAGTGGCACGCTGCATCCAACAAATGCGCTTTGGATGCGACCCGCCATTTCCACTGGCTGGAATAAACCTATAAAGGCTAGAGACGTGCAGTTTCACTGCTGATCCTTTTCGGTTTTTGTGGTGAAAGGACAGAGCGGAGGGCTGAGTTTTACGGCGACCGCGTAGACAGGTGAAGCGAGTGGGGCGGGTGGATCCTCCGAAGGAGGACCTTCTTGGCACGGGCTGCGTGCGTCAAAGGTCTGATTTGAGTGTTTGGACAGCAGGAAATTATGCTGACAAGAGCTCAGCCTTGCTTCAAACGCAAGTTGCGTTAATTGCGTTATTTTCAAAACTCATCCAGCGGGCCGGATTGAACCCCTTAGCGGGCCGTATGAATGACACCCCTGATTTAAACGGACGCTCACTACTGAGCGTTCTGGGACGCTATGAGTACGTTCTCAGCGTCCCGAGAAGTGGCGGAACGCTAAAGAGCTATTTTTAGAAGTGCCGGTACTGCGTACCGCCGCGTACCTGCCCACTTCAACCACTGGCATGGACTTTATAAATTAGTGACAGAGCTACCTGAGTAGTCCACAATGTGTGTGGGGACCCTCTCTGGGGTGACATCAGCTGGGATCGTTATCTCCTCAGCTCGAAGAGGAACCTGGAAACAACAATTCTCATGTTAACTGGAGTTAATGTGAACAGAATCAGAATGTGTGTTTAACAAACAGCCAACAGCTAAGCAGCATCTGGGTTTCTGATGGTGTGTACCTCATCAGGAAACTCCTCACTGACCAGAGACATGATCAGTGATGTCTTCCCCACTTTGGCTGCAGGGAAAGAAAAACATCATATAAACACATATTCTACAAAAAATAGAGATATTCATTAATTCATAAATCATGAGCTCTCCAGCCTTTTTCTGACACATCAGGGTAATCTGAGAAGTGGCAGGAGGTGAAGACAATGTCACGAATCAAGATACGAACGTTGAATGAAGAACTAAATACATTCACAGCATCAAGCTGAGAAACATATATACAATACAATATATACAATACCATCTAAATAGATTTATAAAATAGTTTAATAGCTCACTGTCAAACACACTAAGAATTTTTGTTTTAATCATCAGAAACTTAAAAGCTTCAGACAAAACAACCAATCATACAAAAATGTTGCAAATACTGGTTAGAATACCCATTTTTAACATCTTGTTTTATAATTATACTTAAAAAAAACTAACTGGGATCAATATTTGAGGAAATCATGCTAAAGAATGAACCCTAAACAGTAACTACTTTCACCAGAAAACCATCAGCCACTCATTGTTTTTCTACACGTTATGATGATACACAAACAAACACAGAAAGACAACACCCAGAATGCAAAAATTCAAGTAAATGTTCACATTCATGATCTCTAAGAATGTTGTGCAATCCAACTAAACACTCAGAACATTTACCCTATGACTAATTTTTATGATTTCATATGTAGTTTATAGCTGCATTAGCCTCTTAGTGTCTGGGGAAAACAGCTGAGTAAATCCTCAAACTAAAGCCTCCTGCACTTGCTTTTGGCTGCCCCGCTCTCAGTAAGTCTGCATTAGGACAGCAGAACTGAATTATAAATAGTACCAACACAACGTGTCAGGAGAACAAACAAACCAGGTGAAGCACAGTTTAGTCAGATGGGATCCAGTCACTGCAGAGCTGGGCAAAAGGTTCACATTTTGTAATCACACAAGTATTTGCCCAACCCAGTGTGGGTAAATAGTTGTGGCAACTGCAGCTGAAACCCACAGCAGTAAATAAAGGAAACATGTCATGGAAACTCTTTAGGAAAGGTAATGTTTGCAATAACACATTTAAAATGCATCTACCACAGAACATATATATATATACCTTTATGATTACTGATTTCAGTTTAAATGTAACAAAATATGTTAATATTTAACATTAGACTTATGTAAATAAAACAGACCCAAACACTAAAAAGCAGTGATCATCAGGTGGTTTGTGCAGCTCCTGGCCCATTAGGTTTAGTTTATGATCCCTGATTAATATACCTGTGTGTGTATTCCTAAGATTTATTGAAGTCAGTTTTAGTACTGATCAAAAGTTCTTGCTCATATGTGTAATTTTCTGAATAATTACTGAATGTGGTGGAAATTCAAAAAGCTCCAGTTACAGCAAAAGTCCACTTTAAATTTATTAAACAAAGCCTGGTCCATCCTGGGGGCAAAATCTAAATAAATAAACGTAGTTCAACGCTTTTAATGAACTTGTACACAAGCTAGTAGTTTCTAACACCTAACGTATCTTGCACATAACCCGTCTAGATGTGTAGAACCTGCTGGTTGTGTCTCAGCTTCCCAGCGAGAGGTTAGCTAGGTTTAGCATGTTTTAGATAACATAAAGCTGCTACTTACGTTCCCCAACAAGCAGTATCCTCACGTCCTTTCTCATGTTTTAGCTCGTTTCCCTCAGCAGAAAGGAGAGACTTTATAGTTTCATGAAGTCTTCTGGAGCCGACCTCCTCCTTGTCCAGCACTAGGCTACCGTCGGGCCCTCCCGCTGCTGTCAAATACTCCTCTGTAGGACAAAACGGACGGACTGTTTCTGGCGCTTCTCTGAGTTTTATTCACGTTTGTCTTTAAATGTCGGGATATTAGTTTAGCACAAACACAGTTTAAAAATGCGTGTGCTCCATAAATATCTGTATTTTCATGTTAACGACACTCATTTCGGCGCCAGTAGATCATTTCGCAGTCGACGCTTCGAGCGCATGCGCAAAACCCAGCACTGGGTTTCTACGGCAAGTCGTAAAGGGCATAAGACATTTCATATGAAAAGGAAAAAATGTTGTGTTGCCACCTGGCGTCAAAAAGTAGAAGTGTAAAAATATAACAACTTTTAATTTTATTACCGATATTTACTGCAGTGATTCTCAACTTGTTGGTCGTCTTTGTCCAGGGGAAAAATGTTAGGAACAAATGTATATAAGATTGTCTATTCACATTCTGTAATAGTTGGGATGACTGAATACTTTCAATAAGATATAGTTATAGTTATAGTTCTTATCTAGGGCTACAGATTTAGTCTTTTTGAATCTAATTATCAGTTGTTTGATTTTATTTCATGTTTTTGCCTGAAGAAAACAGCAAATTCCGTTAAAATGGCAGAATTTAATAATGTGAAGAGCTTTGTTTGGTTTACATTCAAATGCAGCTGATTGAAGGTAAACAGGAATATTTCCCTTTCTAATGCCACCACTTGATGGTTCATTATTAAACTTGTTTTTTATGTTGGCATACTGTGATGTTCTACTCTACGATTTCAAGTAAGTAAGTAAGTAAGTAAGGTTTATTTATATAGCACCTTTCACAGAAAAAAAATCACAAAGTGCTTCACAGAACACAGAATCAAACATGATAAAACAAATAAAATCAATAAAATAAAACAAAATATCATTACAAATCAAAATCATTAAACAACAACAAGAGAACATAAAAGAGTTATTTAAAAGCAGTTTTAAATAATTGGGTCTTCAACTGCTTTTTAAAGGAGTCCAGACTGTGTTAAGCAGGTACGAAGGAGAACTCAAATGCAGGTTAAAAATGCCTTTATTAAAAGGTCAGGCAGAATAATCCAAGTCGTGAGGCAAAAGGGTAATCCAAAATCCAGAAAAAGGGTCTAAGCACAAAGTTCTAAACTAACTAGGAATCCAAAGGTCAAGAACAAAGATCTAAACTGAGGCTGGGACGAGAGTCTGGAAACTAACGAACTGGCAACTGAAAGAGGGGAGAGACTGGTTTAAATACAAACACAAACAGCTGTAAGGAATCAGAGTGATGAGAAACAGGAAACAGAACTGAAACAGGAGGGAGACTTCAGAATAAAACAGGAAGTGAGAAAAGAGGTGGTCTCACAGCAGGGAGTGACAGACTGTCGATACAGCGTAAAACTGAAGGAAGGTCATTCCAAAGTCGAGGTGCAACAGACTGGAAGGAGCGATCACCTCGACTTTTAAATCTGGTCCTTGGAACTGTTAGGAGATTCTGGTCTGTGGACCTGAGAGCTTGGGTTGGAGCGTACGGCTTTATCAGTTCAGTAACATAAAGAGGAGCTTGACCATGTAGGGCCCTGAAAGTTAGAGTCAGGATTTTAAAATGAACTCTACATTTAACAGGTAACCAGTGCAGAGACCTCAGAATAGGAGTGATGTGATCTTTTCTGTTTGCTCCAGTGAGGAGCCTCGCTGCAGAGTTCTGGACCAGCTGAAGGCCATAAAGGGCTTTTTGGTTCAAACTTGTGAAAAGTGTGTTACAGTAATCTAGACGGGAGGAGATAAAAGCATGAAGAACCATTTCCAGTTCAGGTTTTGACACCAACTTTCTCAGTTTGGAAATATTTCTCAGATGATAAAAACAGTTTCTGACCAGCTGTTTTGAGTGAACTTCAAGAGACATCGATGGGTCGAAAATAACACCCAGATTCCTCAGGTTTGACTTTACAGCAGAACTTAAATGTCCAGTATGTTGACTGATCAGACGGACCATCCTATCAGGGGCAACAATCAGACATTCAGTCTTTTCAGGGTTTAACTGAAGGAAGTTATTTTCTAACCAGTTAGAAATTGCTGACAGACAATTGAGTAGTTCAGACAGTTTGTAGAACTCTGAGTCCTTGAAGGAGCAGTACAGCTGAATGTCATCTGCATAAAGGTGGTAGGAGACATTGTGACATCTACTAATGATCTGTCCAAGAGGATGGGTATATAGTAAAAACAGGAGAGGACCCAGAACAGAGCCTTGGGGTACCCCACAGAACAGATCTGTAGTATCTGACATGATGTTGTTTATATGGACACTGAAACTTCTGTTTGAGAGGTACGATCTGAACCAGTCTAAAACTGTTCCAGAGATCCCCACCAAGTCTGTTCATTAAGGTGCTGTGATCAACAGTGTCAAAAGCTGCAGAAAGGTCCAACAAAACTAAGACTGTAAGTTCAAACTGCAACAACATCCCTTCAAAAAAATTCAAGTAGTTTAAATTTTTATCTATTTAAGTCACAGCTTGTTATTAAGGGGGAGGGTGGTACCAGTTAAAAACCACTGATTTACTGTATCTAGTTATATTGTGTTTAATTTGAACTGTATTGTATTGAAGTGAATTGTATTGAATGAAATCAGTTGGACTGAGTAGAATATTTTTTAAAATTACAGATTATTTTTTAACCCCTCAACATTTAAGCATTGAATTTATTTTAAAATGAAACAAATGTTCATTTTTTTTGTTTTGTATACTCATACATTTTCATTTTGCCTAAATAACATTTCTGGTTTTATTTGTTTACATAAAAATATTGGATATTAATGCATGATTATTAGTAACAAATAACTTTATTCATTAAAAAAACAAAATATTTTACCAAACAAATGTTGATAACATTGTTCAATGCCAGATGTAACATTGCATGCTTTTACACAACAACAAACAAAAGAAAAACAAAACCTTTTCACAGTAACTCATGGTATCACATCAGATGACAGGGGAGTGGCTTAAAATGATTTGCTAAACCTGGAATGGGCTCTGTGCACGCAGCTACGTGACGTAATCTCCGGTAGAATGTCAGGATGGACGTAAACTTCCGGTAGCCGCTGGAAGCCCATACTGCGCTTGCAAGTTTCCTTTCGGGAGCTTGTAAATCTTTCATTTTTTGCAAATCTTTCTTCTTTTTTTGTGCGTGGCCTTCTATGTCTTGCTTTTATGTGTTCATGTCCTAAACATGACATGTACACTGACTAAATTTGCGTTTCAATAACAAACTGATAGCAGGTCTAACCACCACTGCTGTGTGCCATTCTGTACAGTATCAACAAGATCAACTTCCCACCTCCCATCTTTAGCATGGAGACCGGAAGTCTCGTACCATCCTCACGCCAAACACGGAACTGATGCGTGCACAGAGGCTATTGAGCATCATATCCAGTCAGTTTAAAGAATGGTTGTTCCAAAGAGTCCGCTTTGATTCGGTGCCGTGTTCATCTGTTGTACAGCAGAAGGATCATCCATTTGCGTAACTTTACTTGTCATCCAGTTGTTTCCCATTTTTTGTATTTCATTTTTTATACTTTAAATTGGCTTCAGCTGTAATGAGAGAGACAAAAGCATTAAGGTTTAATCATAAATATACGTGCGTACTGGTAGAGCATGACAATGTTTATGTGGTGGTGTGCACATTTTTGCATTAAAAGATCATGTA
Source organism: Callopanchax toddi (assembly GCA_006937965.1). Classification (NCBI taxonomy): domain Eukaryota; kingdom Metazoa; phylum Chordata; class Actinopteri; order Cyprinodontiformes; family Nothobranchiidae; genus Callopanchax; species Callopanchax toddi. The sequence goes on from SSNR01000946.1 coordinate 12,006, forward strand.
GTCTAATCACTACTGGTTATTTTGGGGTCATTTTGCAAACAGTAACTTGAATCTAAAATCTTTGTGGGGTTTTATTTATTTTCCAAGTTTGTTATGGTGACACATTAATCCACCTGTGGAATCTACTCCACAGTGGACAAACACACAAGAATGAATCTTGGTGTCTGATTGGATCAGCCGAAAGGACTTTCTGTGTGTTCTGCTGTGTTCGGCTTTTTCCTCTGTCAGACAAACAGATGACATTGGGGCTGTGAATATGTGGTTAAAAAGAATAAATAATTAAAGACGCTTCTTTAATAATGTCATCAAACTTGCTTTACTGGTAACAGAGAGTCTAAACGTGTTCCTAAATTTCAGAATTAAACACTTTACATTTAACATTTGTAGTTAAAAAATACAATAAGCTCAAAGAGACAGTGCAAAGTTGATATATATCACAAAGTTGAAAACCTTTAAATTAAATCAAACGGTATCTCTTAAAAATATCTGAACCCAAAAATTTTGTTATTTTTTTCACATTTTAACTCCATTTATATGAACAGTTTAATGAATAACAAGGCATTTGAAAAAGTACAAAAAAATGCAAATAATCTGCATTTCAAAATGTAAAAGTGAGTGGAAAAATAAAATAAAACTAAATTAAATAAAACTAAATATAATGTAATAAAATTAAACTAATTTAAATTTAAATTTAATTTAATACATTTAAATAAAACAAAATAAAATAAAAATGGTCTACACCCTAATTCTGTGTTCAATTTACATTAAATTGTATGTTGACAAGAATTTTGGTGCCATATTTAGGGAATTTAATTGAAAAAGTTCATTTTACTCTAACATATTTTAATAGATTTAAATGAATTCTAATTTCAAAGAAGGACACCCATTTCTTTCCCTAACTTCCCTAGATTTAGCCTGGTTTATGCTTCTGTGTCGGCTACGCAAGTGAGAGACGCAGACGTATTGACGTAGGCGTTTTGCCTTCAGACTTCTCCGTTTGCGGCGGGGTGTTGCAAAGCAATTCTCCGCCGAAACAACAGAGGGCGTAGCACTGGGAGCAGTACATTAACGTTGCTGATACTATTTCCTGGATACGTAGAGAGCAAATTTTGATTGAGCTGTAACGGATTATTGTCAAAGAACAAACGATGTTGTTAAAAAGAATTAAACGGGAGTGAAGGAGACAGCGCGTCTGTTGAATGTCCGTTCAGTGAGGACGAGGCAGACGATGAACGAATCTGCAGCTCTAGTTCAACCTGTGAGGGACACTGATGGATTATA
>SSNR01000946.1:13296-27138 GCA_006937965.1 Callopanchax toddi
GCAGACGACGAGCGAAAATGTAGCTCTTGTTTAACCCTTTAGGGACACTGATGGATGATATAAATGTTCGTACTTCGTCTGCCAGACGGTTCTCGAGCTGATCCATATCTGCTTCCGTGAGATTCTACTATTACTACTCTGTTGATAGCGGCATGAAGCCGGAAATGATCACGGGGTGTTGAGCCGACCAATCACAGGCATGCGTTGTCCGTCGCTTTCGACGCATAGTTAGAATTTTGGGCATGTCTCCGTCAGCCTCTGCGAGCATGTCGTAGAGAGCTTGCGTCGACGCATAATGGCGTTGCGTGTCTCCGTAACGACGCAGACGGAGAAGTATAAATCAGGCTTAACTGATCCATTCTAGGCTAGGTATTGTTGAGCTGAACATTTCTCACCGGTATGATCCTGCGGTGACATGGGTCTACACAGCACCTTCCTCAGAGCGTCCAGCCACTCCTTCTGCTCCCTCTCCCGCTCGCACATGAACACAAACTGTCGTTCGGGCGTCTCCACCCTGATGCCACACTTCCACTTGTTCCCCCGGGTGTGCTTCGGGGCACACGCCTTAACGGAGTACCCGCTGCTCTCTGTGCCGATGAAAAGGGCCCCTACCTCCTGTGCATCCTGAACTCACATTAATATAAACAAAAAGCTTAAAAATCAAATGATTATTAATCACAGTGATGAACAGCATGGCGTTAGAATAAGAATCCTCACCAGTTTGTCTTTGAAGTAGAGCAGCTTCCTGTCTTGCGAGTCCAAAACAAACCAGCGCTTTTTAAAAGGCTCTTTTTGCTGTTAAAAAATAAAACGTTAAAATTTAAACTAACAGAGAAATATGAACATATCAGCTCTAAATGTCCCTAATTCTTTTATAAAATTAGTAATAAAATCAAATGTGAAGTGTTTGTGGGTTTTTGTTTCTGAAAGAAGAACAGAAACACAAAGATACAGCTCAGAGAAAATAACACCTAAAATAACTTTATTGCTTCACTGCTTGCAGAAAAAAAGACCCAACTGATCAAACATGATAATGTTTTTCTTATGAACTCACCAGCGGCCCCGTCTTTTCCATGTACCCCTCTTTAAGGTAGTTTCTTGTTATCTTTGGTACCAGCTGACAGAAACACAGAAACATTAGGATTTAAACCAAAAATGATGCAAGAAATTGGATTTGCTTTCATTTCTATTCAGTTCAACTAAAAAGAATGAGCTGTTTTTGAAGGATGAGCAACACTGATAAAATCTGAAACATGGATGCATCTTAACAGATGACATGAGTTAAAATTCACCTCTGCGTTGCTCCCGGTCGGGTAAGCCGTCTTCAGGTACGCATAGCGAGCAGCTCGAATGGCATTGTACCACGCAACTATTTCCTAGAGTTAAAAAGTAACCCTGAATTTTAGCAGAATGCAAAAAAAATATTCCTGTTATTAGATGATCATGCAGTTCTACCTCAGAACTTTCGTGATAAACATAAAGGTTCCTGATGTGACTGACACACTGATAGGACAGCTGCAGACCGTGAGGATGACCAATCTTCTGCGGCTGGAAGGTGGCGTTCAGGTCCTTGATGGGGATTACAGCTTTAGGCCCTTTGGATTCCTACATTACAAATATATACATGTATGTTCGATGTGAAGAAAAAGATCATCATAAAAAAATCAACGCATTTACAACTACTGCAGTCTGCAGCAGGTCCTAAAATATCACATTCTATGTCTAAAAATGAGAACAATCAAGTGTGATGTTAAGTTATCCCTTGTTTCTTTGTATGTTTCTTCCTGGGAAGAACTTTCATGTAACCTTTATTAACTGCAGAAAAACAGGTGATAGACAAAAGGTGAAAGGTGAAGTAAAAAAAGGCAATAAAGGTGAAAGAGCATGAACAGGCTATAGGTAAAACATACAGCAAATAATTAGAGATGCACCAATCCAGCTTTTTAAATCCCAATACAGATCCCAATATTTGGGCTTTGTGGATCAGTCGATACCCAATATCACCAAAACTAATGCAAACACTAAAATATTTATTATCAGACATAATAAACCTCAAACGTCATATCATGGACCAGAAAACCCTCAAAATACCTAACATTTGTAACTTGTGAGTTACAGTGTAAAGTAATGTAGTTTGCCTCATTATTAATCTGCTCGTAATTAGCATAAAGTGTAGTAAATAATATCAGATCTAGTATCGGCTAATTTTACCGATCCACCAATACGCCGATATCCGATCCAGTATCGTTATCGATGCTTCCCTACAAATAATAGGCCTTTAATTAAAAGGGTTCGTGACATCTCTTAGCCTTCAGCTAAATATAAGAAATAAACTGTCTTTTTAAATGAGTAGCTAATAAAACACTGAATCCTTTTTAAATGTGGCTCTTTGCTCATTTATTGGTTCAGTTCGTGAGTTTAGGAGTCTTGTTCAACTTGAATGATTCATAGATCAAATATAAGTAAGGACAGAACAAAATGAGTGAAAACCCCTTAAAGCAAACCTGATTAAGACCATTTTAAAAGACTGGAAGAAAGTCTGGCTTCTTGGAAAGAAAATGTAAATGAATGAAGAATTTAACAAGGTTCTGTTATTTCAGGGATGTACTTTGAACAAAGCTAATGTGTTAACAGCTCACATCTTCCTTGTTGTAGTACGTCAGGGTGAATTCTCTCTCTGACAGAACGAACTTCCTCTTCAGAAACTGCATGTTGTCTTTGCCTTTCTTCATCAGCATTCCTTCATAAAAACCTGACATCCAGGAAAATATATATATATTAAAAACATACTAAGTTATACGAGGCTTCACATATTTCTCCCTGATTTAACTTCTTAATTTCCCAAACGGACCCAAACTGAAGTTATAAATATCTTTTTTATCTCTTCATCATGTAAAAACCTGTTCTTCCTACACAGATTTGTATGTGCACGAGGAACCACATTGTTCAAATACCTTTGACACCAGCAGTACACACACCCACCCACCCACCCACACACACACTCACACACACACTAATGCACAGTGAAAATTTCACCTGTTGTGTACGATAGAGGTGGATACTTGGTCTCTCCTAAGAACTCCATCCTCTGATACTTTGCTCGGATCCACTGCTCCCTCAGGATGCTGTGGTTCAAACATGAAAACGTTCTGTAATTTTTCTACAGCAGCAAAATCTGCGATGCTACAGCAAAAACAAAACATGAAACGTGTCCTTAAACTTTGATCTGGCATTGGTTTTTTCACTTCTACAGTCTGAAGTTGCACTTCTATTTTTTGTGGGCGATGCAACTTTGGCAAATATTCAATCACTGAGACACACTTGTGTAAAAAAACTCACCTGCAGTCGTTTTCCTGAGGCCGGAAGTAGTACGGTGGAACGTTTTTCTCATACGTAGCCCGGGCCTTGGCATTGCCAGCAGATTTCATGAACTTTAAAGAACCACAGAGGGCAAAAGGTTAGGATTAAACCCATATTTTCCTCGTAAATAATTTATGAGTTATCATGGAAACAATGACAGAGGTGTGTGTGTGTGTGTGTGAGGAGGCAGCTCATACTTCCACCAGATCATCCTCCCAGAAGTCCAACTGTATGGATTTGACCCGGCAGGAGAGGTTGCGGTGGATCCCAGAGCAGTTCAGACACACAAACACTCCCAGCTTGTAGCACGCCCAGTCCGGTTCTGAGAAGTCCAAAAAGTGATGGACACGCACGCACACACACACGCTTGCTGAATACTTTATTGTAATAAAAACACCCAGTCACTGTTAGATGATCATTATGAGTTGTTTGTTATTCAGTGGAGCTCCAAAGTGGGAGGAGTAATTAACCACCACTAATAATTTACTAGCCCCACCTTCCCTCCCTCCAGCCAGTTGCTCTCATAAACATAAAATATTTATGAATGTGAATTTAAGAGAGGAAATGACAAGTGACAAAGTTTACATCTTTATGCATATTAGCTCTTCATGGCAAGAAAAACTTCTCCAAAAACAGAAGCCAAAGTTGGTTGTTCCTCAACACTCATATATATGAAAACAGCATAAAAGACTCCTGACATTCTGTTATAGCTTTTGGTTTTGGTATGAAACCCTAAATTGATCAGTAACCCCACATATGGTTGCCCAGATGAAAACATTTTAACATAAAGCATGATGTTTATTGCTTTGTAGTTCAGATGGAGCTCTTCCTGAAATGTGAAACTATCTACTGGTGATTTCCACTATTGATGAATCCATCAGGAATATCCCAGCTGAGATCCATTTGCCTTCTTTTGAACTTCCAAGGATTACCATGCCCTTGGTAAAAGGAAACTTTCATCAGCATATTATTTATTTGTAATAGTACTGAGAAAAAAAATGCCATCATGTGTACTTTAATGGTTCCCAGTTTGGGCTGTAAATCACCAAGATTAGAGTCTCGAAATGATCTCCAGAAATAAAGTTTAGTTCAAAATTAAACATATTCTTGCCATAATTATTACAAAAGAATAAAGAGCTAGTTCACATATTTCAAAGGGGTTTTCTGTGAAAGGGTTTAGTTAGAACTATGAACATCTTATCTGCATCAGTTTGGGTTGGGATGCAACTAGCGAACCCTTTAAACAGCACTCACTAAAACATAACCATTGAGTGTTATTGTAGTCAAATAAAAACATTTTCAGTTAAAAAACGTAAATTATAATTTAGTGATAATAATGTAGTTATTTAGTTTACTACTTTTTATGTTTCTAAAAAAACTTTGTTTCTTGCAGAAAAGGCACAAATCAACTTTACTTAAGAAATACTGAAAAAAAATCCTCGAATCCTGCAGAAAAAACATCAGCCTGTTAAGGAGGCAGGCTCACATTTTACATCAGAACCAGGAACAACCTGACCATAGCCCCTCCACTCTTAGCTCTGGACCTCCTGCATCATCTAGGTATGGTTGCCATGGTTACCAAGGACTGCTCTTCATCTCTTATCATCTTCCTTTGATCATCCTAATAGTTCTCTTCCTGGCCCACATAATATGGTATTTTAAAACTCTGTTTATAAAATGTTCATAGATTATTTAAACCCCCCACAATGCACTAGTGATCAAATATGGTCACCTGCTTTAAAGGTTTAACAGCAGCATATTTAATTGCCAATAAGTCAACTAAAAGATGATCATATAAAAACACCAATAATCTTTTATGACCATCTTATATCAATCACCATTAAACGTTTAATATTTAATTTCTGGAGCTCTACTATCATTTCTGTTTGCCAGCTGACTTTATTTCCATGCTCACATTTTTAAATGTTTTGTAGCTTTAAGAATATAAACCTATAATGATAGGAGAACCCACACAGTTCTATTCGAGTGTTTCTATGAGCTAACCAGAGACAATCTGACCAGAACAGACTCTTTTTAGGCGCACTGGCTGCCGAGTGATTGCGTCGCTTACCCGGCGCACCGCAGTCAGCGCAGCGGCTGTTCTCCGGCTGCTTCAGCAGCTCCAGTAAAATCTTCTTGTTCTTCTCGCTGTTCGACATGTCGGCTCTGAATCCGCTCCTGTTCGACGTCGAGTCCCCCGATCGAAGCTCAGCATGTTGGTCACATAGTTTAACGTCGAAATGAGATGAAAAGTGGAACTGGTGTCTAACGAGCAGCGCGCGCCTTGGCACACTGGAGCGCGCGCGCACACACATACCTCTGGAGCGCGTCCAGGCGCTCAAAGGTTTTTGTTTAAAGGGCACACAGCTGATCTAAAACCAGCCAACAATGCAGCTGCATCCACTGCTAACATGAACTCATTTTCAGTTATAAAAAAAACCACAAACCTGTAAAACCCCTGGAGTTTTTTCAGTTTACAGCAACTTTATGATGCAACCAGTCAGCCTAGCTTAGTTGGGTTACGCCTTTATTTGTTTACAACAGAACCAACTGCAATCAATATATACCGTATATACATTTCAGCCTGGAAACATCACTAATAACTCTTAAAGGGATAGTTCAGATCTTTAGAAGTGGAAATGTTATGAACATATTACCTGTTGCAGATAGCTTTTTGAATAACCTCAATATAGAAGTTTAGGTGAAATCTTTTTTTTTTTTTTACCATTTTAAACCTTGGCACTGCTGTCTGTTTCACATTATGTGAACTTCTTACTGGATGTGTTACAATCTTCCTCTAGTTCTTACTGTAAAATATATATATGTCTATGTAAAATAATGTATAGCAAGCTGTGTAAAGTTTTAAGCAGTAATCTATGTTTTAACTGGCCCCATTGAGACTTGTCATTTCTTCAATCTGGTCAGAATTGACCAGTTTCTCCAAACTGAGGCCATTCTAAAAGCTATCTACACAGGCATAAGTAATTCAGCGCATTTCCATAGCAACATACATCAAAATATAAGACCTATCACTTTAAATGATCATTTACACAACTTAAGAAAAGTCTATTATACATGTTAATTTCTTATAAAAGTCTACCACTTGGAAATCATTTTGTATTTGTTAAAAAAATGCAAAGCACTGACAAATGAAGCTACAACACACTACTGTACACAATGAAACAAATCATTATAAAACTCGTATAAAGATTTCAAAGCACCAGAAGATGTCAAATATATGAGGTCAATCAGTTGTGTGCCTTTAATTTCAGAGATTTTCTGTATTTAGAGATTTGTATGTTGGTAAAGTAAGTGTATACAGTTCTTTCCTATGTATGAGTGACAAATCTCTGACTCAGTTCATCAAAAATAAATGCAACACAATCTTTCCAGATGCAGTGAATATGTTCCTTCTTTCTTCTGAGAGCCAACATTTAATTCCTTCTGAGGTTTTTATTTAAGGCCCAAGTGTGTGTGTGTAATCATGACATCTCAGTGGATCATGGGAAATCTTCAGCGAGCAGCTGCAGAGTGCTTTTCTCAAGACCCAAGTGGATCGCGTCCAGATAGTGCAGAAACCTGCAGGAGGAAGGATATTAAACTTGTCAAAAGCAGAATTAGCATGAGATTTTTACATGCATCCGTTTTAACACATTTGCAGCTGAAAGTTTCCTGCTAAAGCCTAATTTATATTTCTGCGTCTACGTCGGGTCGGATGTACGCAAAGCCATTATGCGTCGTTGTGTGGGGTCTCCGACGAGCCCGCAAGGATGGACGGAGTAGACCTCGCTTTTCTAAACATCCGTCGAACCAGACGGAGAGCGCACGCCTCTGATTGGTCGGCCCAACAACCCGTGATCATTTCCAGCTTGACGCTGGTGTTATCAACATAGTAGTAGAAGTAAAATCTCGTGGAAGCAGATATGGATCAGCTCAAGAAACATCTGGCAGATGAAATACGAACATTTCTATAATCCATCAGTGTCCCTCACAGGTTGAACTAGAGCTGCAGATTCGTTCATCGTCTGCCTCGTCCTCACTGAACGGACATTCAACAGACGCGCTGTCTCCTTCACTCCCGTTTAATTCTTTTTAACAACATCGTTTGTTCTTTGACAATAATCCGTTACAGCTCAATCAAAATTTGCTCTCTACGTATCCAGGAAATAGTATCAGCAACGTTAATGTACTGCTCCCAGTGCTACGCCCTCTGTTGTTTCGGCGGAGAATTGCTTTGCAACACCCCGCCGCAAACGGAGAAGTCTGAAGGCAAAACGCCTACGTCAATACGTCTGCGTCTCTCACTTGCGTAGCCGACGCAGAAGCATAAACCAGGCTTTAGAGTAAAAATAAAACTACAACCTGCTGCTGTGGTTTCTCCTCGCTCACCTTCGTTTTACTTTTCCTTGCTCCTTAAGCTGCTCTGATCTGCAGATGGTGCGCATGGTTGGCAAATAATCCAAAGAAACAACATCTTTGTTACCAAGAGTGCCAAACACCTGAAACGCCAGATTCTCCGTCACTTCTTTCCTCCGCTGGACGAGCCTGGAAAAGACATCTATGATGAGTAACATTTGGAGGGTTTTAGAGATTTGATTTTTATTACGGATTAAAGACTCACTGTGGTTGGCAGGGCCCGTCCGGAGTGAAGCTGCAACCATCCTGATGAGCAGCTACAGGAAGTGAGAGCTCCTCCACAGCATCTTTTCCTTTATCCCAGGCTTCCATCACTGAAACTTGACACTTATGGAAGCTCAGAGCCTCCACAGCAGCCTGGATCTCCAAAACCCGACCTCCTGTCAACCAGCTCCCCCTGCCGGTCTCAACCCTCGACTCGTCTAACATTCCATCTTTGACGACCGCGCTAACTGGCGGTGATCCTCTGTGAACTCCGTCTGGGTGAAAATGCAGTGATGAATCCACGTAGGACATGTTGTCCCAGAAGTCAGCTATGGATTCAAGACACTGAGAGACAGGAAGACTCTTCCTTCGCTCCTCTTCAGTTAGTGGGTTTTGTTTTATTACTTCAGAAACGATCTCTTTGACTTCCTTTTTCTGAGGATTACTCTGCACCTTGGAAAGAGATGGAAATCCATCTTCTGAGTCTGACTCAGACTGCAGCCCACACCGATCAGGAATGCAGCGTCTTTTTTTCCCCTTCATCCTGTTTGACCGTTTGATTGGACTGACACCATCTGAGCAATCCACTGACTCTGACAGCGAGTCTGAGTGGAGAGACGTGGACAGCGGCTGCTGGTTTGGACGGTCTTGAGAAGGAGAAACACAGGACCCAGGCTTAGAGAGTTTGGAGGTAGTCAGCTGTGTGAGAGGTAGAGGAAGGAGCGTCTCCATGTTGGAATAGAGCAGATCAACTCCTCGTCGCCTGCTGTCTGTCAGAAGATCCCAACAAACCACCTCCTCCAGCAAACTCCGACTCTGTACAAACAAAGTATTTATACTTGAATTATTCTAAACCACGACGTCCTCAAACTTTAGTGTTTTTACATAATAGAGTTAAAAATCTACTAAATTATCCTAAATAGTAGTTTTTGTAATACATGTATATACTAAGAGTGGTTTTAACAATATTAAATTACTATAAAGGTTTCATAAACAATCTCACCAAAATAAAACTTTTCCACTGACTCATTTCATTGGAGTACAACTACAGTCACATGGTTATTCAAGTTCAACAGGAAGATGGTGACGATTAGGACCTGCAGGGTCTTTGTTTTGATGGAATGAAAACACCTGAAGGAATTTTTAAGTTAGATAACCTACAAGCTCTGCTCAATGACTCAAAAACCTAATTGTGCTTTTACTTTGAAAACCTGTGTGCAGGTTTTACCAACCAGACTGGAGAAAAGTTTAATCATTTTCTGCTCTTTCAAACTGCCCCACCCCTTTGGGTGGAATAGAATAGTGTTAAACTGCAGGCGACAAACAGGAAGTTACTGTATGAACAATCAATATTATTATCTAAAAATAGTTTTAAATGAAGGCAACTAGACCTTTTTGCTCTCTGAAGACGTTTCGCTTCTCATCCGAGGAGCTTTGTCATTTCTAACTGGAATATGGAACATGGGAGAGTCAAGCTTATAAACTACAGTCTGTCAATATGATACTGTAAATAGCTCTTTACATGATCATAGTTTGGAGAAAAAGTTTCTTAGATAAATAAATACTTTATTGTTATTGCACGAACATAATTTGTTTCATACAGCAGCACGAATATTAACAAAATTAGAACAAAAACATGGGTTTTGTTTTTTGGCATTAGGTATTTGTTAAACAGTCTAATGCCTGCTAGCAGGAATGAGTTCACATGGCTTATGTTTCCATAGCAGGGGTCGGTACAGTTTGGTTCGGGTCGGATCGCTATTTTGTCTGTTTCCATTGTAAAACTGGTCCATACAACCGATTCGTACCGCTCCATTCATGGACCATGAACGGTCCACTTCAGTTGCGCGTCCATAGAGCGGGTACGATTAGGGCGGAGCTGTGGCGTTAAAACACAGTCCACTGATCACTGCATGTGACAAGCAAAACAAACCCCTGAATGTCGTTATTTTATTATTAGGGTGTGCTATGCGAAGCAATGCACACCTATTATTATTCACCTCTTAAGTGATGTCTTTATAGTTAGTTAGGTAGTTTTATTCCTCTTCCGTCAACATTAATGCGGCCCGCACGGAGGGTTGCAGCCAGACACATGATACATCAAAACGACCGGCTCGGTTGGGAGATGTGTGCTATTACTTTTATAAGAATTCGGAGTTACCATGGCAACGTAATTCACAAAAAACCACGCTTAAAAAACCCATTCAAAATCCCATTGGGATCGGTGAAAAAAGCCAAAACCCACCCCTCTTCCCAAGACTACTGTGCAGACAAACAATCACCTAGAGACTCCATTCAAAGTTTAAACGGGTCAATTACCCTCTTGCTGAAACCAGGTAAAGATGGCACAGACTGTAGCTCATATCGCCCCATTTCCCTTCTTAACTGCGATGTGAAGATCTTGGCTAAAGCCCTTGCCCTACGCCTAGAAACCACATTGCAAGATGTGATATCTGTAGATCAAACTGGTTTTATGTTGTGCCGTCATTCATTCACAAATATTCGTAGGCTTTTGAATGTTATCCACTCTCCTGCATGCAGCGCGGTACCTGAGGTGATTATTGCGCTGGATGCAGAGAAAGTCTTTGACCAAGTGGAATGGGGATATCTATTTGCCTGTTTAAAAAAATTTGGATTCGGCCCTGATTTTATTTCATGGATCAAACATTTATATTCCTCTCCCAAAGCCTCTGTAATCACGAACAGTAAACATTCAAAATTTTTTCAGTTGTCGAGGGGCACCCATCAGGGCTGCCCACTTAGTCCATTACTGTTTGCCTTGGCTATAGAACCCCTCTCCATTACACTCAACACGTCATCGTCAATAGCTGGGAGAGAACACAGAGTATCCCTTTATGCCGATGATTTGTTGATGTATGTATCTGACCCTGTTTCATGTGGCCCGCATATTATCCGTACTCCAAGTAATTTTGGTGCCTTTTCCGGGTACAGACTGAACTTCGGAAAAAGTGAGTGCTATCCTGTTAACAACCTGGCCCTTCAAATAATGGATAGTTCTCTACCATTCAAGATATCTAAAAATGGCTTTAAATATTTGGGCATTAATATTACAAGGGATATGCAAAGTCTTTACCAAGAAAATTTCTGTCTGCTATTCGACAAAATCAAATTAGACCTAAAGAAATGGAAACCGCTTCAAATGTCATTAGCAGGAAAAGTGAATTGTATAAAAATGAATGTGCTCCCCAGGTTCCTTTACCTATTTCAATGTATCCCAGTTTATCTTCCTAAATCTTTTTTAAAACTCTATTGATAAAGCTTTAACTTCATTTATATGGGACGGGAAAAAGCCTAGAATACGGTTAGAATTGTTACAGCAGCCTAAAAACCAGGGGGGCCTGGCTCTTCCAAATATTTGTCATTATTATTGGGCTTCTAATGTTCAAAAAATTATATATTGGCTCCATACTCCGGATGCTGACTGGTGCCAATTTGAAGCTGCATCCTGCATCTCCACCTCTCTTAGAGCCCTGGTCACCTCCAGCCTTCCCCTCTCTTTCTCGCAATACACTAACAATCCAATAGTATTAAACACCCTCAGAATATGGGTACAACTTAGACAGACCTTCGGGTTCAAAAACCTTCTTTATCTAAGCCCCATACATAATAATCACCTTTTCTCCCCGGCTAGATTAGATTCTGAATTTGTTCTATGGAAGAGAAGAGGCATTCATACTTTTAAGGATATGTATATTGACTCTACTTTTGCAAGCTTTGACAATATATCACACAAATTTGGCCTCCCTCAGTCCAGCTTATTCCGATACTTCCAAGTCCACCACTTCCTTCAACATCATGACCCCAACTTTCCGTATATGGCAGCACCTTCTGGTTTAGATGATCTGTTAAAGCCCCTAACTAAGTCTAAAGGGCTTATCTCGAGAATTATGGAATATATAACTTCTTTTAAAAACACAACTTTGGCAAAGATTAAATCAGCACTCTGGAGGATTTCATCAAGAGAGCAGTTTTTGAATCTAACGTCCAGCGGCTCCTCCTCAAAACATCTCGACACGCGCATCCGATCGCGTGTGCGTGCGTGCACACGGCGCATATACGTTGCGGGCATGAACTGTACAGCTCAATCTGTAGGGTTTAATCACTCACAGTTCACAATCTTATTCCAACACTACGAGGGTCTGATGAGCCCTCTCTGTCCCTGCTGCTTCTGATATTAGCTCTGTTAGCAGAGAGCTGCTGCTGGACTCTGAAGCTGAACTTGACTCGGCCCTGGATGAACTTTCTGACCAAAATAAATGCGCAATCCTGTCAAGCCTTGCCATTCTGTGAGGTGAAAGGTTTAAAAATAAAAATAAATCCATCTTTAGCTGGGGAATGGGTAGGTTTTTAGTAGAAATGAGCTGTGAGTCCTCAGTGAACTGCTGTGACGGCAGAGAAACACACAGAGCGTCCTGTATGACAGCGCCCCCTACTGGTACAGGTTTGGTCGATGCGCGTGCATATTGAGAGAATGCAGACATTTGAATTTTATAGGCTGAGAAATGTCGGCGGCAAGAAATAATGGAAAGGGGTCTCTAGGAGGAAGGAGGGTCTTCATCAGAATGACAGATGTTGTGGAACTCAACCCATAGATCATAGTTTAGACTTGAAATATCATTTAAAACATTTAGAAAACTTTGATACAGAGAAAAAAAATCCAGAGAGCCGCTTTAAAGCAGATTGGATGGACGAGCTGGGGGAAGATTTTGAAAATGATATCTGGGAAGGTGCTCTTCAACGTGTAAGTAAGTAAGTAAAGTTTATTTATATAGCGCCTTTCACAGATACTCACAAAGCACTTGACAATATAAACAAAAAAAACAAAACAGAGAAAACATTGAAAATAAAAAACAAAACAGAGATTTGGGGGTACCAGATACAATATTTGGGCAAGATTTGTGGTACCTTCAGGGGATCTACGTACATTGTAAATGATGAGATACATTGAAAATAAAAAACAAACCAAACAGAGATTTGGGGGTACCAGATACAATATTTGGGCAAGATTTGTGGTACCTTCAGGGGATCTACATTGTAAATTATGAGATATAGTGGGACATTGACTTGTGTAAGGAACTAAAGTCTTAGGCAGAAATATTGGGGCAACTTCAATACAATATTTGGACCAAAAATAAAGATGGGAGCCAGATACAATATTTGGGCAAGATTTGGGGTACCTTCAGGGGATCTACGTACATTGTAAATGATGAGATACATTGAAAATAAAAAACAAACCAAACAGAGATTTGGGGGTACCAGATACAATATTTGGGCAAGATTTGTGGTACCTTCAGGGGATCTACATTGTAAATTATGAGATATAGTGGGACATTGACTTGTGTAAGGAACTAAAGTCTTAGGCAGAAATATTGGGGCAACTTCAATACAATATTTGGACCAAAAATAAAGATGGGAGCCAGATACAATATTTGGGCAAGATTTGGGGTACCATCAGGGGACCTACATTGTAAATTATGAGTTAAAGTGGGACATTTACTTGGGCTTGGGCAAAGAGAAATATTGGGGCAAACTTCAAGATTTGGGGTACCATCAGGGGACCTGCATTGTAAATTATGAGATAAAGTGGGACATTGGCTTGTGTAAGGAACTAAAGTCTTGGGCAGAAATATTGGGACAACTTCAATACAATATTTGGGCAAAAAAATAAAATAAATAAAGATGGGAGCAGAATAAAATGTAAACAAAATGGAGGGAGGGAGTAGCATTTTACACACAGTCACAACAACCGATAAACACATCAAGGAGGGTGGGTGGGTCAGGATCTCCACCAGCAGCAAGGACACGGCACAGCTGACCGACCTTCACTCCCAGTAGCTGTCT